>JZKD02S1429326.1:477105-510338 GCA_000966675.3 Picea glauca
ATCAAGGACAAATTTCCCATTCCTATCATAGATGACCTTATGGATGAACTCAGTGGGGCTCAATACTTTACCAAACTTGACCTACATTCAGGCTACGACCAGATACGTATGAAAAAGGAAGACATCCCCAAGACTGCATTTCACACTCATGTGGGACACTGAGAGTTATTGGTCATGCCCTTCAGTCTCTGTAATTCCCCCTCCACTTTTCAAAGCCTCATGAATAATGCATTTCGTCCTTTCCTCCCTCACTTTGTGTTAGTTTACTTATATGATATTCTCATATATAGTAAAACCTGGCCAGACCATCTCACCCATGTAGATCAAGTTCTCCATCTCCTCTCTAAGAACAAATTTTCCTCAAACAATCTAAATCTGCTTTTGGCACCTCTGAAATTGAGTACCTGGGTCATATTGTTGGCAATGATGGTGTAATGGTGGATCCCAAGAAAATTGAAGCTAAGAATAATTTCCCTTGCCCTACAAATCTTAAAAGTATGTGTGGTTTCTTGGGTTTAATAAGATATTATCACAATTTTGTTCAGAATTATGGAAAAAATGCGACTCCTCCAATAATTTACCAATCCTTTCAATCCTTGAAAGAAGCTATGTGCACTAATCCTATACTGGCCCTACTTGAATTCACCAACAACTTTTTCTGGAATGTGATGCATCTAGGAGAGGAAATGGGGTAGTCCTCATGCAAGATGGACGACCTTTGGATTTCACCAGGAAACAATTATCTGATCGACATCTAGGCCAATTGATTTATGAAAAGGAAATGTTCGCTATTTTGCATGCAATGGATCTTTGGTGCCCTTATCTCTTGGGACAATTCTTTCAAATTGAAATGGATCATCAAAGCCTCAAGTACTTCTTGGAACAAAAAATTTCATCCTCGGAGCAACAAAAATGGGTGACTAAGTTGTTTGGATATGATTATGAGATTGTTTACAAGAAGGGAAAAGAAATGTGGTGGATGATTCTCTTTCCTGTAAATATGAAGATCAAGGGTCCCTCTTTTCCCTCTCATTCATTGTAGCAGACTGGAGTCAAGCTATTTGACATGAATGGTTTCAAGACCCAAAAATTTCCATCCTAATCCAAAAACTTCAAGAGGATCCACAAGTTGCTCCAGGGCACTCTTGGAACATTGAAGAGTTTCACTATAAAGGTTGCTTGTATTTAAGAAAATAGTCGGCCCTTAAACCCAACGTTCTCTCTGAGTTTCATGCTTCACCTAGAGCAGGCCATTTAGGTTTCTCCAAAACTTATGAAAGGGTAAAATGATATTTCTTCTGGGACGGTATGAAACAAGAAATCTGCACCTTTATGGAAGAATGTGATACATTCCAACGAAATAAGGGTGAGACTGTCAAACTTCCTGGTACACTCCAACCCCTTCCTCTTCCACCTACTATTTGTACAGATATTTCCATGGATTTCATTGTTGTCTTACCCAAATCAGGAAATAAGTCAGTCATCATGGTGGTATTGGATCGTCTTTCCAAATATGCTCCTTTATGTTCTCTTCAACACCCGTTCACACCATCCAAACTGGATCAAATTTTCATGGATAATATCTTCAAATTCCATGAAATGCCACATTCTATTGTTTCTAACCATGATCCCATGTTTACCAACAATTTATGGAAAGAACTATTCAGGCTCCAGGGAACTCAATTGCATCTTAGCACAACTTATCATCCCCAGATTAATGGTCAAACATAAGCGATCAACAAGTGTTTGGAAACATATTTGAGGTGTTTTGCGTCTGACAAACAAAATCAGTGGGTTCAGTGGTTACCCCTCATCGAATGGTGTTACAACACCCCTTATCATACTGCCACTCACATGACTCCTTTTGAAGCAATCTACGAATAGAAGCCACCATCAATTCTCACATACACGTCGGGTGTCTCTAAATTTCAGGAAGTTGACCACAATCTTACCGTCTACATGAACATTCTTTCTACTCTAATTTTTTTTTTGGTAATGGCTCAAAATCTCTTGAAGCAACAGGTAGATCAGAGTCATTCTGAACATCAATTTGTTGAAGGGGATTAGGTGTTTTTCTACCTCCAGCCATACAAGAATAATTCATTCAAATCCTAACAGTGTTAGAAACTTGCACCAAAATATTATGGTCCTTATACTATTATCAAACACATGGGGCCAATGGCCTATCAGTTAGCTTTGCCCAACCACTCCAAGCTACATCATGTTTTTCATGTCTCATGCCTGAAGAAAGTGATTGGCACCAAATTCCACACCCAGACCATCCTACGAGAGTTGGATGAACAAGGTTCCATTTGGTTGCAACCATAAGCCATATTGGACCATAGAGAGCTCTGTCTCCATCAACACACCATCAAGGAAGTTTTGTTTCAATGGAAGGATACTCCACCAAAAGATTCCACCTGGGAACCGACTACCATTCTGGAATATCCACAACAATAATATCAATCACTTGATGAACTTTGGGGTTAGACGATAATCTTATAAACACATTCCTTAATTCACCTATAACTTTAACACTAGTTCGATCAAGTTGGATGATTTTTAAGGTGGATGGTTCAACTTCAGCATTAATATTCTGACACACAAACCATGGCATTACATTGGACGATGCTCCTGAATCTACCATACAATTGTGCACGTTTCTATTAAATATTTCGAAAGTTAACAAAAATGGAGGTACATTTCTACGAGTACTAATGGTGGAAGCTTGTGGCTTTTTACTCGCAGCCTCTAAAGCTAATTTATCTACATTTGTTACATTATTTACAGGAAGGCTTCCTTTCTCGTGAGGATCAGAATTGTTCTTAGCAGAAGCCTTCTGAGGAACTTTTGTGTTATTCTGAAAAAAATTGTTACCGCTTGGATTACTGGTTTTGCTATTCTCTGCGATATTCTGTAACATTTTTTGTAGCAGAAACAAAAATTTTAATAATTCATAAACATAAATGTTGGCCCTTAACTTTTTTATATCTTCAACTAAATCATAATCTAAGTTTGGGTTTACATGACTCTGTTTAGTCTCAGCTGGTTTAGATTGTTTTGGGGGCAAAGTCGTAGTGTTTTCAGAGGAAGGTTTGTTTGCTGTCTTACTCCTAGTATTGTAGGGGTGTACTGTCTCGAAATTAGCTTGAAAGATGCTATCCGAGAAGTGTCCAAAAATGTTCGGAGAAGATTCTTCTTCTTCAACTGTCTCTTGTTCAACTACTTCCTCAGGGATCTCAGGGGGTATCAAGTTATCCTGGGCTTCTAGAATTGTCTGAATGGTGAATTGCAGGCTTTCTAGATTTAGGCCCTCGGTATTTGGATTAGGTCGATTGGTGGGAAAAGGCTTCCTAAACGAGGTTTTGTAAGGCCCTTTGCTTGAATAAGCTTCTTCGGCCATCCTTTTCAAATCTATAACTTGATTTTACAGTTTTTGAACGACTTTTGTTAAGTTTTCTAAATCTGAGCTTTCAGGTTGTGTTTTATTTTGAGAAGGTCTAGGGAGGATTTCGATTTTCTTTTTGGAAGATTAACTAGTCTCTATTTCGTTGCTAGTAGTGTCTTTTAAACTAAGGATGTCTTTCTCAATCTGACTGGTCTCTTCGAAGGCCTCTAACAACGTGGCTTTCTTAGATCACTTTACCCAAATGGCTATACTTTGATGCAAGGATTTAGTATAGTATGCTATGATAAAATTCTCCACAGGCATCGAATCTGTAGGGATTCGGTTCTTTAGTGTTAAGAATATTTGATTTTCTCTTTGGGGTTCATTCTTAAACTAGAAAGCTCCATGACTAGAACTTCTGGGGACTTATTGTCTCCAAACTTCTCAAGAAAGCAGGATTCAAACTTCTCCCACAACATGATGGTATGGGGCTGTTGGGAAAAGTACCAGGTAGAGGCATTGCCTCGAAAGTATAGGGGAACAACCTACAGGCTACATCTTCATGCTCGACATTACAGAGTCTAATGGCTAACATAAAATTTTTAATGTGATCTTCGACGATCTGTTTAGAGTCAGGGTCAAACTTGGGGAGCCACTTCTCCGGATGTTTAGGTAAGGGATGCTGAGGCCCGGGTACGACTATTGCATCTTGGTCGAGCCAGGGTCTGGCAGGATTGTTCTAGTTGGCCATTGGTGTAGGCAGTGTGGAAGGCTGAGAAGAGGAACTGCCTTTGTCAGAAGAGTCTTCTCCAGAAGATGAAGGGGATGATGGAGGTGGTGAGGGTGGTATTCCAGATCCTCCTGCAACAAGAGTGAGGATTGGATATGTAGAGTTTAAAGTGAGGTTAGTGCCTCCAAGTTGTTCTCTGATATCAGATAAATCTAATGATTGGTCCAAAGGTCGATTTGGTTGTCTCAAACGGGCGAATGCACTATGTGTTCTTATGAGAGATTGTCGGACAATCTCTTGTACGCCACCACCTGTAGGATTTGGGGTTACTGGTTCAATTGTGATCCGTAGATCGTCGTTTGATGTGGTTACTGTTTGAGGGACGATGTTGTCGTTTGAATGACTTCTTGTCACTATAGGTGAGAGGTTGAGTGGTGGAGGAGTCTTACGACCGCCTCATGCCATTAATAATTTTCAGGCCCTCCTTCTAGCACCATTTGTTGACGGGCAAAATTGACCGCTCGTCAACTGGAGGAGTGGATCCGGTCCGGGGTTGTCTAAATAACCCAAGCTGTTTGGATTAACCCACTCCGACAGGTTTAATGGATCCTTTAGCTGATCTAAGTCCTAGGAAAGTGAAAGAAAAAAACTAAAGTAAATAAACTAATCTAAGTGAAAAACAACTACTGCAAACTATATACAAATCAAAAACTATATATACAGTTTACTTACTAATATTATACAACAATAATTATACTTACTAACTGTTCATCTATCAATACAATTAAATCTCGATTGTATATGTACAGTATTTACAGAATACAAATTTTAATCGAAATTTGCAAAATCATTTGTAAATTGTCTTATAACAACGAAGCTATTATTTTTGGATTTTTTATAACTTTTATGAAAAAGAACTTAAACAACAACTATCTAACTAAGCAATGAAGATAATAATCTGTACTATATATCTATCTAAACTACAGATAATTCTCAAATTTATTAAATATTAAATTGAAATAACAAACTAACTTCAAGTGGCACTTCCTATCTGTCCTACGCACAATACTCGATTCAGCTGTTTCATGGGGGAAACCCGCACCAGATTTTCCGACAAGCTTCTCGTAAACAGGAAGCAGCGACGCTCTTGAATACGAATGACATAACAAACAAGACATATAACAACAACAATTTTATATTTCACAGATCATCACATTTAGATAAATCCCAGTGCAAAGATTTGTGCATAACTGCTCATTTAATCAAGAAGATTAACCATATGTTCATTAAATTAAAACAGGGTAATTGCTGTAAGTAAAATGAGATACATCAAATATGGACAACACTTTAAATCATATTGCATTAATATGTAAAAAATCTTGATATCTAAAGTAGTCAATAATTTGATTACAAATTAAAATGCACAAAACTTGAACAAAAGTAAGATAAATTGAAGCTAAAGCCGTACAAAAAATCCACTTCCATTCAAGTCTGTATAATCATTAGCCCATAGTCTCTGTTCTCCCAACAATGATGGATTGTTTACAAAAAATAATAAGTATATAAAGGCCACAGGATAAAACAATCCTTGTGGAAAATATGGAAACAATCTTCGAGATTCCTATTTCTGCCTAAGACTAACAACCTAATCGCAAAACTGTGTAACAAAAAGCATGTTCTAAAATGCCACAACATATCCATTTCCTTTCAAATTTGTGTGTACCTGTAGATGGACAAAAATAAACAATTTCAGATAGTGTTTAATTGTAAAATCAACAAAAATTCAAATTTTATGACTAGCTACAGAATCTCACGATTCTGTAGCTGGTCATATTTACAAACAAAATCGTATTAAATTAATCCAATGGTAACATAAATGTATGCGACCTAACAAACAAATCCTTTATTACTATTTCAAAGAAAACAAAATCGTATCACGCTAATTCAAAATAAACAGAATTGTTTTTGCATCAATTCAATCAAAACAGAACTATATTCGATTTATCAAACAAATGTTTTATACTAATTCAAAGCAAACACAATCGTTCATGCTAAATTCAAAACAAACCAAATCATTCTAAAATCAATGTTGAAATAACATACCTTGATTGTAGGGATATGATTCAGTCAGGATAATTTTGAGTTAACAATGGCAGTGGCTGCCTCAACATTTTTGAACATGATAGAACCTGTGGTCTTTTGCCTCTTATCGTTAGCTTGCAGTCTATCATTTTCCTTAGAAAACATAGTCACCCGGTCCTCCAAGGACTTAATATGGGATTGCAACAGAGGGACATATGTATAGTATCGTTGGAGCCATGAGTTTCATTCATCACACTGTGGTCGATCAGGCCGTGGCATTACAGGTGAGGCATCTTTTAAATTACCAGGGGTTCCACTGTCAAACTTGATCTCAGGGAAGTTAGGGTCATCCTTAAGGCACAGTGGGAGGTTGGATACATATTCATAGGGTTCAACAGAACATATTCCGTGTGAGTATGGGTACTCCTCGGTAAAAAATCGTTCAATATCATAATCCGAGTCTTCACTCAAGACAATTGGCTTCTGGTTTGTGTTTTGTTTTGGCTTGTTACGAGCACACCTAGATACCCAACGTGCAACCTTCTTACATTTTCTATTGACATCAGTATTACCTTTGCCCTTTTTTCTTGCAGGCCTCTTAACAGTATTAGCATTGTCTTTTGAACATGGGTCGGGAAGGGTGTCGGGTAGGTCAGCGTTTGGGTAGGTCGAGGGTTCGACAGTGGGTAAGAGTGTAGGAGGTGGCATGGCAGGCTCGACAAGGGTTTCGGTGATCACAGTCTTGTCCACTTGACCACATTCAGGAGTTGCAAAACCATTCCTCAATAAGAAAACTTCCCAACAGTCACCACTCAACCTCAAATGATGAACAATAACGATTTTAATCAAACAATGATGGAAGAGGCTGGAGTCATCCTTCTCCCTCTTAAATCGTTTAGCCATTTTATACAGACTGCGTAGGAGGTAGTGAGGCATATTCAAAGGGAAATCTATGAAATTCATAAGTAGCCGCAGATGGTAAATAAACACTAAACCATATCTTCCTTTTGCAAGTAATGAATTGCTTAATAATGGCCAAGAAATCATGCCATCGAGACTTAAGGGTTGTGACCGACATACCTTTATCACAAATGATAATTTTCCTCGAGGTAAACAGGAGCGGCCATGGCACTTCATCCACCTTTGAATTCTTAAACAATTTCTGCCCCTTAGCTAGCAAACTTGTGGCTGAGCTGAGGAATTCTTCGTTCAATTCGAGTTGGATGTCCCCTACTTTGGCCCTGCATCCATCGAATGTCAGGATAAACTGTTGGGCGACTGCGAGGTTGAAACCCTCGATTTTTTGAATGAAAACTAACCAACCATTACTCTTCAAGTCCTCACGAGCGTTATCAAATAACAATAGCGTTTGGATGCCATTGGGTTCTATGTGCACTACAGGGGCCATAGGAGAGAGCACATAGTCAGCAAGGTAAACGGTGAGGGGGTTGGACAGGGTAGACACAGGAACAGTTCCCACAGTTTTCTCAAAACAAGCAGAGGTAGCCCGAGATGCAAGGCAGACGTTAATGCCTATGCGTGCGAGGGTGGTGGAATGAATTGAAACCATTCAAAACATTCATTTTGACATGTAAAATCGACGACGCCTTGGTAATTCAAATCATTCACATCACAATCCAAATATCAAATGGATTATTCATATACTCATCGAAAGCCATAACATACATAACCAAAAGATTTTGACCAAATATCAAATAACTATTTGAAAATCATAGTGTTCATAACCAAAAATTGGTTCCTATATTAAATCAACAATAGTATGTGTATGATTTAAAACAAAACAACATGTCGAATATTGCACCAAAGATTTAATCATAAAATTAATGCGTTGTATGAAACCATTGCACCAAGGATTTAATCAAAGACACCAGAAATCATTGCATCAAGAACTTATAAATTGAAACCATATTAGCAAAGTGAATAAAGGTTTGGTGACTTGCCAACTGTATGACCATTATTGAGTTAGAGGTGAAATGACCACATGAACAAGAGTATTCGTAACAATCCAAAGATGATTTTAATTCCATCGATATGACTTCCAATTCAAGGTTTTCACGTTTGTAGTCGTGAAAATGAAAACGAAAGGCAGGTGTGTGAATGCGCAAGATAATAGTGTCGTTTTGTTTTAAAGAATTGCGACGAGTATTGAGGGTTCAAAACCGTTGTGTAGGCAGCTTGCAAGGAAAAGATAAAAATGTAAAATGGCTACCAATAATGGCGACACACTGGTAGAAGAAGTTATCTTTGCCAAAAGAACAAATCCAGATTATGATAATGAAAATAATTCTAACTCAAAAACAACCAGAAAATTGTTTAAACATCATCATTAATCAAAGAATTCCAGCTGTGCTTAAAAGATGAAAATTGATAACAGTCTTAAGACAAGCGAGTCATGATATTAAAGATAAATCTCCAATACTGTTGACAGAGCCACTGCTGCCAGCAAGCGTCCATAGCCTCGGTAGGGTTTCCATTTAACCCACTCTGATATCCATATCCTGCCAAGAAGTTCCAGATCAGAATAAAGGACATTTTAAGGTCAAGAGATTCCATACTTGTGATTTTTCATATACCTGACATTGCTTCGCTACCAGCGGGCTTTTTCAGTACCCCGACGAAGTTGTCTTGGCATCATGCATGCATTTACCCGTTGCCAGCAGACCTGTTTAGTATCCCGACGGGTTTACAAGCACGTCCCACAGCTCTTTTAATGATTTGTTTAGTTTTTTTAAGATATATAATCGAGCGGGGTGATGCTGAAAATTATGATATTTTAGTCATATTTTTACAGACCTTGAAAGAATTTTTTAAGCTGTCCTTCATTAAGATTCAGAGATGGTTTGTTTACAAAACCAACCTTCGAAAGCAGGGAGACATATTTTGAGTTATTCTCTTAAGGAACAGGGACAACGTAAGAAGATAATGGATGATCGTGGCAGGCTTTACTTACAGATTGAAATCAATAAACTTCTTTCAAACAACAGTCTTTTCTCAACATGGCTGTAAATTTTAGAAGTGTATTATAATTGATGTTTAGACAACTTTTCAGTAGTCATTTCAGAGAAAGAATTTTATGTTTTCTTTGTCTGAACAGTTCATAATGCAGGTATGTGTATTTCCAAAAGAAAAAACTGATAAGCGTAAGGGAAAAATCAAAACCAAAACAACAAAAGAAAAGCAAACAAAAGAAAAATATTTACACAGTATACACAGGGTTGTCATCAAGAGAAATACCTTTTCAGAGCTTGGCCATTTATTGGATAGGTGCTTGGCTGTCCCTCTAGATTCTGTAATCGGAAAGAGTTGGGACCCAATTTCTCAGCAATTACAATGGTCCTAGCCATAAGTTCTGAAATTTCGTATGCTCTCATTTTCCCTCATGCGGTTTGTCCCATTTCAAGATAAGGTCACCTACTTTGAAGTTCCTATCAGAGGCAGAGTTGGAATCAAACCAACTTTTGACCACTAGTTGATGCTGATCAAACTTACGTTTTGCTTGAGCTCTTACCTCTTCTAGTTTTATTAAAGCGTTAATTCGATTCTCCAAAGGGGGGCAGTCTTCTTCTTGTATTTTCTGTGATAACTGTAGTGAGGGAAGAAGAATATGTGGTGGCATAATTGCTTCTCTGCCATAGACGAGAAATAAGGGAGAGTTACCTACAACACTTTTTGGTGTTACTCTATCAGCCTATATTGCGTTTAACAGTGCATTATGCCAATTTTTGTGATTTTCAGATACCTTTCTCTTGATGATTTTAATCAGATTCTTATTAGTTGATTCTGCCAATCCATTGCCCTGATGGTAGTAGCTGGAAGAATACTTCAATTTAATTCCTTTTTCTAGAGCGAACTCGCTCATCTCAAGAGACGAAAAATAAGAAGCGTTATCGAATACTAAACAGTCAGGGATACCAAAACGAGTAATACTATTTGAATTTAAAAAGACAATTATCTGACTGGTATTCAAAGTTCTTAATGCAGTAGCTTCAGACCACCTGGTGAAGTAATCTGTGGCTGTTATGATAAAATTATACTTCTATGAGGATGGCGGATTGATTGGACCTATAATATCAAGACCCCACTGCTGAAAAGGGGAGTCTACTGAAACAGGCTACGAAGGAAAGGCTAGTTTCTGTATCCGCCTAGATGCTTTTTGAGAAATACACTTGCGACACAAGGCATGAGAATCTCTAAAAAGTGTAGGCCAGTAATAACCTGCTCTTAAAACTTTATGGGCAGTGGTGTCCCCACCAAAATTCCCACCAGCTTCTCCTGTGTGCAATTCTAGTAAGACCTTTTCTGCTTCATCTTTCTCAAGACAGTGCATTGGTACTCCATCAAAATTTTGACGAAACAGAATACCATTAATCAACTGAAAGGAGGCATATTTTAATCTTAACGCTCTTATTTTAGTGGGATCCAGGTGACGGGGGGCTGACCCATGTTCAAGACATAATTTTATATCGTCATACCAGGGACTGACAGAGTTTTGTGCACAACAGATTAAATTTTGATTGTGCTGTCCTGGGTTTGACATATTGTTTTCTTCTTGTTGTCTTGTTGTTGAGTCAACAAATAACTTGCACAACCCTTGGCCTCTCACTATTTGTGCTGGGGTGATTTATAAGTCATACTCTTGTAAGGAAGTAACCCAGTTTTCTCTCTTCTCGCCTAGTTCTTTCTGCACTAATAGATTTTTGACTGCTGGGTAAGGGACAATAATTTTTGTCCTAGATCTCAAAAGATAAGATCGGAAGTGCTTGACTGATTTAAAAACAACATAGGCTTGTTGATATACCATTGGGTAATTAAGTTCCACGCCTTTGAAATCAGAGCTCATAAAGGCAATGGATACTTCATTGTTTTCAACGTTCTTTTGAGTTAGGACAATAGCGTAGGAGCGATCATAAGCAAATGTGTAGAGTGTGAAGTCTTGCGAAAAGTCGGGGATCATGAGAGAAGGAGCATCTATTATGGCCTTTTTTATTGAATTAAAAGCTTGGTTCTCTAAGGGTCCCCAGTGATATTACACGTCTTTCTTAATTAAATTCTGTAAAGGTCTTACCATTTCTGAAAAACTGGGGACGAATCTCCTGACAAAATTTATCTGGCCTAAGAAAGACTGCATAGAATTTTTGGATGAGTGAGGGGGAAGTTTTGAGATGACTTGAGTCCTTTCAGGGTCAATAATCATCCCTTTGCTTGACACAATAAATCCTAAAACCTTACCTTGTTCTACTACGAAGATAGATTTTTTAGGATTCAAGGAAATGTCGTACTTATGACATCGCTGCAGAACAACTCTCAAATGAGCTAGGTGATCAGTTTTGTTTTTGGAAAATACGGTAACATCATCTAGATAAACTACGAAATATTAATTGATCAAGCCTCGAAAAGTGATGTCCATCGCTCTCTGGAAAGTGGCACCGACATTAATGAGTCCAAAGGGCATTTTCCTATAAGCGTAGGTGCCCCATGGAGTGCAGAAGGTAGTTTTAAGTTGGTCTAGAGGAGACATCAGGACTTGGTTATATCCTAAAAAACCATCCAATAAGGATAGTCTTTCAGAACCAGATACCTGTTGAAGGATCTATTCCATGGGTGGGACAGGGTAGTTGTCTTTATCAGACACTCTATTAAGGTTTCGAAAATCGACGCATAGTCGGATTTCACCACTCTTCTTCTGGACAGGGACAACGTTAGAAACCCATTGTGTGTGCCTAATTGAGAAAATTATCTTAGCATTCAGGAGTTTATTAGGAATGACGGAGTTCAAGCTTATGGTGCATTTTTCTTGACTTTTGTTGAAATAGAAAGGTTTGGGGTTTCATAGGAATGACGTGTTGTATGATGTTAGGGTCAAAAGTTTTAAGGTCATCATATGTCCATGCAAAAACATCTTTGAATTCCTTAAACAATTTAATAAAGAGACTTTCTCTTGTTCAGAACACCCCACCCCTAAATTAATGCACTGTGGATTGTCATTAGTTCCCAAGTTTATTTTTTCATACGATAATGAGGAACTATTTGTTTTACAGTTGACCATTTTTTTGAATTTGTCTTGAAGATCGTAAAATTTTTCTAATCTAACTACAGATTTAGGGATAGAATTTACCATGTCCGATGAATATTCAGAAGATTTCGGATCTGGTATTACCGTGAAATCGCGCAGATTGTCGTTGTGAGTGCATTTGTCGATCACCGCGCCTTGGAAAGTTTCTTCCATATGCAGGAATCTAATAATCTGTTGGTCGTCGTCGAAGACTCTCCAATTCGTGATGTTGTCAGGAACGGATGGCCTGAACAACAGTTCGACGGAGAATGCATTCAGGGACAAGCCTTCTGCAGGAAAGAGTTTGGAAGCTACGTTAGCTAATAAATTAGCTTCAGAATTATTCAATCTAGGAATAGAATTTATGTTGAAAGCAGAAAAATTATTCATTAAATTCCATACCTCAGATTGGTAGCTTTTAAGATGCGAAGACAGACAGTGGGTAGAATCTCTTACCTGTCTAACCACAATTTCTGAATCGCCAAAGACAGTCAAATTTTGAATGTTCATATCTAATGCTTTTCTGAGGCCCTGCAATAAAGCCTCATATTCTGCTGTGTTATTAGTACATTCAAACTCTAACCTGCATGCAATCAAGGTTTTTTTACCTGTTGGATCAATAATAACATAGCCCGCACCGACTCCTTCTTTGGACTTTGACCCGTCAAAGTAAAGAGACCAAATTTGATTTTTATCGGGTGCATGAGACCATTGTGTAGAAACTATCAGCTGCATATATGCTACAATCTCAGATTGTTGTTCTGGATTAATGATAGCTGAAGTTTCAGCCATGAAATTGCTAAAAAAGGTATCCATCCCTTGTATTTCAGGTGAATCAGCAGAAGGTGTAAATGGCTCATTGGGATCATTTAAATCTGTGACCGTGAGCTTTAGGTAGCGTTCACAATTTACCTTGATTTTGTTGGGCTTGATGTTCTCGGGAAGCCATAGGTGAGACCAATCCGTCGCGAAATAACAATGTATCTTCTCTGACCAGTCTCTGCTTAAAAACAAACCATAAACTTCTGGAATATCCACAACAATAATATCAATCACTTGATGAACTTTGGGGTTAGACGATAATCTTATAAGTACATTTCTTAATTCACCTATAACTTTAACACTAGTTCGATCAAGTTGGATGATTTTTAAGGTGGATAATTCAAATTCAGCATTAATCTTCTGACACACAGACCATGACATTACATTGGATGACGCTCATGAATCTACCATACAATTGTGCACATTTCTATTAAATATTTCGAAAGTTAACAAAAATGGAGGTACATTTCTGCGAGTACTAATGGTGGAAGCTTGTGGCTTTTTACTTCGCAGCCTCTAAAGCTAATTTATCTACATTTGTTACATTATTTACAGGAAGGCTTCTTTTCTCGTGAGGATCAAAATTGTTCTTAGCAGAAGCCTTCTGAGGAACTTTTGTGTTATTCTGAAAAACTTTGTTACCACTTGGATTACCATTTTTTCTATTCTCTGCGATATTCTGTAACATTTTTTGTAGCAAAAACGAAAAATTTTAATAATTCATAAACATAAATGTTGGCCCTTAACTTTTTTAGATCTTCAACTAAATCATAATCTAAGTTTGGGTTTACATGACTCTGTTTAGTCTCAGCTGGTTTAGATTGTTTTGGGGGAAAATTCGTAGTGTTTTTAGAGGAAGGTTTGTTTGCTGTCTTACTCCTAGTATTGTAGGGGTGTACTGTCTCGAAATTAGCTTGAAAGATGCTATCCAAGAAGTGTCCAAAAATGTTCGGAGAAGATTCTTCTTCTTCAACTATCTCTTGTTCAACTACTTCCTCAGGGATCTCAGGGGGTATCAAGTTATCCTGGGCTTCTAGAATTGTCTGAATGGCGAATTGCAAGCTTTCTAGATTTAGGCCCTCGGTATTTGGATTAGGTCGATTGGTGGGAAAAGGATTCCTAAACGGGGGTTTGTAAGGCCCTTTTCTCGAAGAAAATTCTTCGGCCGTCCTTTTCAAATATATAACTTGATTTGACAGTTTTTGAACGACTTTTGTTAAGTTTTCTAAATCTGAGCTTTCAGGTTGTGTTTAATTCTAAGCAGGTCTAGGGAGGATTTCGATTTTCTTTTTGGTAGATGAACTAGTCTCTATTTCCTTGCTAGTAGTGTCTTTTAAACTAAGGATGTCTTTCTCAATCTGACTGACCTCTTCATAGGCCTCTAACAATGTGGCTTTCTTATATCACTTTATCCAAATGGATATACTTTGATGCAAGGCTTTAGTATAGTATGCTATGATAAGATTCTCCGCAGGCATCGAATCTGTAGGGATTCGGTTCTTTAGTGTTAAGAATATTTGGTTAAAGTCTTTGATTTTCTCATTGGGGTTCATTCTTAAACTAGAAATCTCCATGACCAGAACTTCTGGGGACTTATCGTCTCCAAACTTCTCAAGAAAGAAGGATTCAAACTTCTCCCACGACACGATGGTATGGGACTGCTGGGCAAATTACCAGGTAGAGGCATTGCCCTCGAAAGTATAGGGGAACAACCTACAGACTACGTCTTCATGCTCGACATTACGGAGTCTAATGGATAACATACACTTTTTAATGTGATCTTCGACGATCTGTTTAGAGTCAGGGTCAAACTTGGGGAGCCACTTCTCCGGATGTTTGGGTAAGGGATTCTGAGGCCCGGGTACAACTACTGCATCTTGGTTGAGCCAGGGTCTGGCAGGATTGTTCTGGTTGGCCATTGGTGTAGGCGGTGTGGAAGGATGAGAAGAGGAACTACCTTCGTCAGAAGAGTCTTCTCCAGAAGACGAAGGGGATGATGGAGGTGGTGAGGGTGGTATTCCAGATCCTCTTACAACAGGAGTGAGGATTGGATCTGTAGAGTTTAAAGTGAGGTTAGTGCCTCCAAGTTGTTCTCTGATATCAGAGAAATCTAACGGTTGGTCCAAAGGTCGATTTGGTTGTCTCAAACGGGCGAAGGCACTATGTGTTCTTATGAGAGATTGTCGGACAATCTCTTGTACGTCACCACATGTAGGATTTGGGGTTACTGGTTCAACTGTGATCCGTAGATTGTCGTTTGATGTGGTTGTTGTTTGAGGGACGATGTTTTCATTTGAATGACTTCTTGTCACTATAGGTGAGTGGTTGGGTTGTGGAGGAGTCTTACGACCACCTCGTGCCATTAATAATTTCCAGGCCCTCCTTCTAGTGCCATTTGTTGATGGGTGAAATTGACCGCTCGTCAACTGGAGGAGTGGATCCGGTCCAGGGTTGTCTAAATAACCCAAGCTGTTTGTATTAACCCACTCCGACGGGTTTAACGGCTCCATTATCTTATCTAAGTCCTAGGAAAGTGAAAGAAAAAAAACTAAACTAAAGAAACTAATCTAAGTGAAAAACAACTACTGCAAACTATATATACAGTTTACTTACTAATATTATACAACAATAATTATACTTACTAAATGTTCAACTATCAATACAATTAAATCTCAATTGTATATGTACAGTATTTACAGAATACAAATTTTAATCGAAATTTGAAAAATCATTTGTAAATTGTCTTATAACAGTGAAGCTATTATTTTTGGATTTTTTATAACTTTTACGAAAAAGAACTGAAACAACAACTATCTAACTAAGCAATGAAGATAATAATATGTACTATATATCTATCTAAACTACAGAGAATTCTCAAATTTATTAACTATTAAATTGCAATAACAAACTAACCTGAAGTGGTGCTTCCTATCTGTCCTGCGCACATTACTCGATTCAGTTGTTTGATGGGAGAAACCCGCGCCAGATTTTTCGACAAGCTTCTCGTAAACAGGAAGAATCGACACTCTTGAATACAAATGACAGAACAAACAAGACATATAACAACAACAATTTTATATTTCACAGATCATCACATTTAGATAAATCCCAGTGCGAAGATTTGTGCATAAATGCTCATTTAATCAAGAAGATTAACCATCTGTTCATTAAATTAAAACAGGGTAATTGCTGTAAGTAAAATGAGATACATCAAATATGGACAACACTTTAAATCATATTGCATTAATCTATAACAAATCTTGATATCTAAAGTAGTCAATAATTTGATTACAAATTAAAATGCACAAAACTTGAACAAAAGTAAGATAAATTGAAGCTAAAGCCATAAAACAAATCCACTTCCATTCGAGTCTGTATAATCATCAGCCCATAGTCTCTGTTCTCCCAATAGTGAGGGGTTGTTTACAAAAAATAATAAGTATATAAAGGCCACAGGATAAAACAATCCTTGTGGAAAATATCAAAACTGTTTGCAAAAAATATGGGAACAATTTCCCAGATTCCTATTTCTGCCTAAGACTAACAACCTAATCCCAAAACTGTGTAACAAAACGCATGTTCTAAAATGCCACAACAGATCCATTTCCTTCCAAATTCATGTGTACTTGTAGATGGACAAAAATAAACAATTTCAGATAGTGTTTAATTGTAAAATCAACAGAAATTCAAATTTTATGACTAGCTACAGAATCTCACGATTCTGTAGCTAGTCATATTTATAAACAAAATCGTATTAAATTAATCCAATGGTAACATAAATGTATGCGACCTAACAAACAAATCCTTTATTACTATTTCAAAGCAAAAAAAATCGTATCACGCTATTTCAAAACAAACAGAATTGTTTTTGCATCAATTCAATCAAAACAGAACTATATTCGATTTATCAAACAAATCTTTTATACTAATTCAAAGCAAACATAATCGTTCATGCTAAATTCAAAACAAACCAAATCATTCTAAAATCAATGTTGAAATAACATACCTTGACTGTAGGGATACGATTTGGTCAGGATAATTTCGAGTTAACAATGGCAGTGGCTGCCTCAACATTTTTGAACATGATAGAACCTGTGGTCTTTTGCCTCTTATCGTTAGCTTGCAGTCTATCATTTTCCTTAGAAAACACAGTCACCCGGTCCTCCAAGGACTTAATCTGGGATTGCAACAGAGGGACATCTGTATAGTATCGTTGGAGCCATGAGTTGCATTCATCATACTGTGGTCGATCAGGCCGTGGCATTACAGGTGAGGCATCTTTTAAATTACCAGGGGTTCCACTGTCAAACTTGATCCCGGGGAAGTTAGGGTCATCCTTAAGGCACAGTGGGAGGTTGGATACATAGTCATAGGGTTCAACAGAACATAGGCCGTGTGAGTATGGGTACTCCTCGGTCAAAAATCATTGAAACTCAGAATCCGAGTCTTCACTCAAAACAATTGGCTTCTGGTCTGTGTTTTGTTTGGCCTTGTTATGAGCACACCTAGATACCCAGCATGCAACCTTCTTACCTTTGCTATTGACATCAGTATTACCTTTTCTCTTTTTTCTTGCAGGCCTCTTAACAGTCTTAGCATTGTCTTTCGAACATGGGTCAGGCATGGTGTCAGATAGGTCAGTGTTTGGGTAGGTCGAGGGTTCGACAATGGGTAAGAGTGTAGGAGGTGGCACGACAGGCCCGACAAGGGTTTTGGTGACCACAGTCTTGTCCACTTGACCACATTCAGGAGTTGCAAATCCATTCCTCAATAAGAAAACTTCCCAACAGTCACCACTCAACCTCAAATGATGAACAATAACGATTTTAATCAAACAGTGATGAAAGAGGCTGGAGTCAGCCTTCTCCCTCTTAAATTGTTTAGCCATTTTATACAGACTGCGTAGGAGGTAGTGAGGCATATTCAAAGGGAAATCTATGAAATTCATAAGCAGTCGTAGATGGTAAAGAAACACTAAACCATATCTACCTTTGCAAGTAACGAATTTCTTAATAATGGACAATAAATCATGCCATCGAGACTTAAGGGCTGTGACCGGCATACCTTTATCACAAATGATAATTTTCCTCGAGGTAAATAGGAGCGGCCATGGCACTTCATCCACCTTCGAATTATTAAACCGTTTCTACCCCTTAGCTGGCAAACCCGTGGCTGAGTTGAGGAATTCTTCGTTCAATTCGAGTTGGATGTCCCCTACTTTGACCCTGCATCCATCGAATGTGAGGGCAAATAGACGGGCCACTGCAAGGTTGAAACCCTCAAATTTTTGAATGAAAACTAACCAACCATTACTCTCCAAGTCCTCACGAGCATTATCAAATAAAAACAATGTTTGTATGCCATTGGGTTCTATGCGCACTACAGGGGCCATAGGAGAGAGCACACAGTTAGCAGGGTAAACGGTGAGGGGGTTGGACAGGGTAGACACAGGAACAATTCCCACAGTTTTCTCAAAACAAGCAGAGGTAGCCCGAGATGCAAGATAGACGTTAATGCCTATGTGTGCGAGGGTGGTGGAATGAATTGAAACCATTCAAAACATTCATTTTGACATGTACAATCGACGACGCCTTGGTAATTCAAATCATTCACATCACAATCCAAATATCAAATGGATTATTCATATACTCATCGAAAGCCATAACATACATAACCAAAAGATTTTGACCAAATATCAAATAACTATTTGAAAATCATAGTGTTCATAACCAACAATTGGTTCGTATGTTAAATCAACAATAGTATGTGTATGATTTAAAACAAAACAACATGTCGAATATTGCACCAAATATTTAATCATAAAATTAATGCGTTGTATGAAACCATTGCACCAGGGATTTAATCAAAGATACCAAAAATCATTGCATCAAGAACTTATAAATTGAAACCATATTAGCAAAGTGAATAAAGGTTTGGTGACTTGCCAACTGTATGACCATTATTGAGTAGAGGTGAAATGACCACATGAACAAGAGTATTCCTAACAATCCAAAGATGATTTTAATGCCATCGACATGACTTCCAATTCAAGGTTTTCACGCTTGCAGTCGTGAAAATGAAAACGAAAGGCAGGTGTGTGAATGCGCAAGATAATAGTGTCGTTTTGTTTTAAAGAATTGTGACGAGTATTAAGGGTTCAAAACCCTTGTGTAGGCAGCTTGCAAGGAAAAGATAAAAACATGTATACAATATGTGTATGCATGTCCTTATATTCTAGTGTATGTATACCTTTGTTTGACATGTCTTAGATATTCAAGATGGTTGTAGTCTAAACATTCTACGAAATGAGTCTGTTCTGATGATATTTTTTGGGGACTTTTGTCTGAAATACGGCGAGAAATTGTTAGATCCGCAGATTTGAGTGATTATTTATGTATAATGTGAGTTCCCTGAGGGTTTTCCAGCATGTTGAATCCATTTTTTCATTCATAAATGGATTTTAAACAACAAAAAATAGTGATTTCGTACAGATTTATGTCATCAGATTCTAGCAAGAAAAGTTATTTCGTAGAACAGTTAGACAATGCCGTCAAGATGTGTTGAGACGTGGAGGAATAACATTTGGATTTGGAAGTCCATGCATTTTTCTCATCCACCCTATCATAATCCTCATGTGATTTCACTTATCTCCATTATACCTTTGTTTTCATATGATCTAAAATGATGAATAGATTGGACATTTCGAGTTGATTTGAACCATACTCAAAGTACCTTATGACATGGAAAAATGAGCCTTGGATTTGGAAATCCATGTATTTGTCTTATCCACCCATCCATCTTGCCATGATCCCCATGTAAATGTAATCTAATTACTATTCATTGTTCCCATGCCCCCATGTGACCTAAAAGGATGAATACATGCCAGAAAGGAAGTCTGATCTATCCAATTTTGGTTTTGAGTTGGAAAAAATGGAGAAACTCTAATTTAAATTCATTAATGTCGTATTTTATAAACAAAAACCTTAAATGTTCATCATGGTCCCAATGTTACTTCACTACCCCCCATCATTCTCATACCCCATGTGATCTAAAATCTTGAATACTAGAAAGAATTAGAAAGAATAAATACATGAAAATGATGTTATTTTTTGTAAGTTAGATTTTATATTACATTCAAAAGTATTCAAACATATACATATATTGTATAATAGTCAAGGCCTCCATAAAAAGGAAACCAACCCTACTCCTCAGAGGTTCAAAATCTAAATTTTCCATCTATATATTTGAAAGACTTCATACATGCCAAAATATGATGTAAATTGTTTATGACCACTAATACAGTATAGCCTATCATTTAAAAAACTAGACATAATAACAACTAAACCATTGGTCTATATCCCTAACAACCATGATCATGACCTGGAGCATTCGAGGTTGGATTGCTTGGATCTGACAGAGGTAAACATATGAGAACTTGAAGAAGCGTCGCATCCTGTGCCAATAGAAATGAGTCTAGTTGTTGAGGGATTGGTCGAACATATAAATCCATAAGAGTTGAGATGTGATGGTTCATAAGCTCCATACATAAGGTAAAGTATACCATTTCTCGAAGGATTTCAAACATAAGTTTTTACAGAATGTCCAGTTCCTTCCCACTACATGAAGGACCCGATCCTTGACTGATCACTGACTCCTCTGAGGTGGAATTTGGGGATGTATTTCCACCATTGTTTCTCCCGTGTCTAGGTGAACTTTCACTTATCCAACCTCCAACTGGCAGACTTCCTATTGGTGGACGAGGTGGAGAAACATGTAGACGTACATATCCCAAGGAGAGACCTTCTACGTTAAACCATTGAATGTGGCACACCCATTCTGAATACGTCTCAGGTGGTCATTGTGCATTGTTGGAGCCAAGGTTTCCTTCCAACGAGTATCACTTCATTTGTGCACAATGAGTATTGATACCCCTACTAGAGTGGGATCTTTGTTGAAGCATGGGGGCTTTCTATGCATAATCCAATGCAATATGAAAAGGCAAGAGAGATAACTCCATCTGTGCCAACTTCCCATTATAAACTCATCACCTAACCAACGCTGATTCCAAATTCCATTAATGGTAACTCTAAATTCCATTGTGCCAAAGGATTCCAAAAAAATTGACCCACTTCCTTTAATTGTTTCCCTCATCTAGATAGATGATTACCTCTTTATTTTTTAACGATATCGAGGAGGATAATAGATGCTCAATATATCTCATCCTTCATATGAGTCCCTCATCACATGTTTAACGAACTTGAATAAGGAGAGGTTCATTCCTAGATGGGTCCTCAAGATTGGACTCACATAGGTCCTTCGATGCATAGTTTTACAAGCCCAAAGAAGGTAAACTAGGTGGGTTTTCACATTTAGAGAGTCTGAAAAGAACTTAAAGATGACTCCAAGGATGAAATTTTCATAAATTTAGTCTCCCAAGACCAAAAAAGTGTAAAACTATACAGGGGAGAACTCTTCTAATCATGTTTGATTAGAGTAGTCATTTTTTGTAATTAGTATCGCGAGGCCAAAAAAGAGATAAACTACCACTCGAAAGATGCCCTTTCAAACCTTTTAATGAATGTGAAAGGAAGAAAGATCACTTGAAAATATTTTCATGTTTAGGGAGTCTGAAAAGAGATTAAAGGAGACTCCAAAAAGTTCCTTTTCCGTATAGATTTTACGAGTCTGAAAAAGAGATAAAAGTATACTCGGTAAAATATTTTCATGTTTTAACGAGCACGAGAAAGAAAAAATACTGAGATCAATAACCTATTCTCATGTATTTACAATAACGAGAAATAAAAAATACTAAGCTCGTTCTCGAAAAACAACTACATTACGATGGGAACGACCCCTAATCAAGGATCACTCCTAGAAGTGTTTCTCTCTAGAGGTAGTTTTGCCCAGTTACCATGATAGAAGCTAGTGGCTTCACTCCAACATGATTTATAGAGGAACAAATGTTGATATCAATAACCTATTCTCATGTATTTACGAGCATGAGAAATAAAAAATACTAAGCTCGTTCTTGAAAAACAACTACGTTACGATGGGAACGACCTCCAATCGAGGATCACTCCTAGAAGTGTGTCTCTCTAGAGGTAGTTTTCCCTAGTTATCATGTTAGAAGCTAATGGCTTCACTCCAACATGATTTATAGAGGAACAAATACTGAGCTCAATAACATATTCTCATGTATTTACGAGCATGATAAATAAAAAATACTAAGCTCGTTCTCGAAAAACAACTACGTTACGATGGGAATGACCCCCAATCGAGGATCACTCCTAGAAGTGTGTCTCTCTAGAGGTAGTTTTCCCCAGTTATCATGATAGAAGCTAGTGGCTTCACTCCAACATGATTTCTAGAGGCTGAAGTCCTACCCCCCAAGTGTCATTTCCTCCGACGACTCTTCTTCTTTCCTCATTTAGGCGTCTGGTTACTAATATGAACATTTTCACTAGGTGGAGGAAAAGAAGGTCCAAGTACTCGATCCAAAGGGAGACTTGATTCTAATGAAGGAGGGTCTATTTCATTTTTTAACAAGCTTGACATATATGATGAAATATTCTTGTAGGCGTCTGTTTCATTTTTTAATGAGCTTGGCATAGGAAAATAACTATGATCCTCAACCTCTACTTGATCATGGATTCCAAGAGGAAAAGGTTTTGGAAGGAATACATGTCAAGGGATAATTATTATTCATGGCTTCCAACAGATCTTCACTAGATGGAAAAACCACACTTTGGAAGGAATACATGTCGAGGGCTGCGACAGGGGTAGGGAGATCAAGCTCTAATATCCCTATCAAAGAGATCACCATGTCAACTATCGAAACTAAATCAAAAGAAGGGAGAGATTACTTCTCATTTGGAGTTGAACACATGGGACATGTTGCCACATAATTTACCTACGGCGAGGAGGATGTCGATGACATGTAAGGACCATTCGGGGAAGTTGGATGGTTGGCCATCGTATGAGGTCCAATGAATTAAAGATGGTATATGGTCACCATGTTTTCATTGTGAGGGAAACACATCAAACAAAATAGCGTGGACAAAAAATACTTCATAGCATATACGTAGTCTCACCCAAGAAGAAAATTAAAATCCAAGGTGTTGTGGACTACCATCACATCAATAGAGATAGTTTTCCCTCCCAAAGTAAAAGGAAACTAAGGAAGGATCCCTAAAGGTTTACTAGCCCTTCTATTAAAAACTAATAGATTCTAAGTCACTGGTGCAAGCTAAGGAGAAACTAAAGCTTGACAAGTAATCGAGGAAAAAATACTAATGGATGCACCCTCATCGACAATAGTCTAAGGAATGTCCCTACCACAAACCTGAAAAATGATTTGGAAAGGTATATAGGAAGGGAGGTGATATTTCGGTAGTGCACCCCAATCTAAAAGAATGGCCTCATTACTCAGAGGGGGTTCCATTAGAACGGGTGAAGTTCCCCCTTGTCTAGAAGAATATGTAGAAACAATAAATATGCAAGAGACATCCTCACTCTTCCTAGGAGGAGTGGGATCAACCAAGGGTTTTATTGGACCAACCAATTTAACTTCACTCTCTAAGGGGAGAGTGGGATCGATCAAAGGTGAAATTGAATTGATCACTTGATCGACTGAATCAACTGATGATGGATCCAGATGGATCAGTTAATCAACCAATAAAGGTTTTGGATATGGAATTTTTTGTTGGACATCAACACTATTTTCCAACATATATGAAGCTGCATCCATGCGAGTACAAAGGTAGGTGTGGTGCATCTCCTTACATAACAATCTAGGAAATTTGACTTTACCCTTCTTACTTCTAGTCTGATTATCACTAGTTGAAGGTTTGTCACCAACATGACCTACAATGGTTGACGAAGCAGGTTGAGGACCATCATACCACACTTCTATAACCTTGGGAATACCAGGGAAATCCATAAGAAGGAAGTCACCCTTACAACGTCTGCAAGGGAATTTGGGCCTGTAGTGCGTCTTGATGGACTTGTCGACATTATCAACACTCCCATCATGATGAATAGTAATTTTTTGATCACTTCCAATATGTTTTGCAGTGGTTGGAAGTTTCCCCCCTAGCTTATTTTTCTTCTTCTTAATCTTCCGTTTCTTCTTCTTTTTATCAACCTAGTTACTAGCTACAAAGATTTCACTAGGTGAAAAGGAAGAATGAGAAGAATACCCTATAGGTGAATAAGGAAGAGGATTGATATGAGGTTTATGGCCTTGGGGTGGATTACTTGCATACAAAGAACTATGAGCATTCACGTTCACCGGAGTGGAAAACAACTAAACCGGTAACTCAATAGTGAGTCCAAGAAGAGTCAAAGTAGCGATATAAGGAGGACCAATGTGTCCCACAAAATGATAAGAAAGTGGTATACAGGGAAAAGGGGTCCCTTCATTGGTATTTCCAGGAACTAAATCCATAGAAACAAACTCAACCATAAGGGATTTCTAGGGAAAACAAGAAAAGCACACTAAAAAGTCTTAGAAGCAAACCAAACAAACAAACTTTTTCATAGTGAAGCACTAGTTGGTGATGAAATCCAACGTCACAGGATAAAAGTGAGAAGGGTTTGGGATAGAGAGGGTGGATTAATTACATTTGCGACCTTCTTAACTGACTTACACCTTGGTGCAATTTCCCTCACAGTCTATCTGTGGGTTACCCTCCAAGGCGCCCAAGTGAGTTTGACCAACTTCTGACCTAGGTACAACAAAGACTCCCCTTCACTGTCACCTTCTGTATGAACCCTAAAGAGAAAGGAAACCAAGGTTAAAAACTCACAATCAGCCTCCAGGATATCAAGTCTGAAATTCTTCTAGAGGACCGAGGACAAGAGGACTAGTAAATTCCAGAGGACCTCAAACAAATTCAAGATTCGCAAAGCTTCGAGAGAAAATGAAAATAGTTGATTCTTAGGAAGAACCCCTAGTATACGATCGTTCCACTATGTTTGGTTAAGCCTTGGAGGGGTAATATCCATTTCTCTCATGCACACAACATCGTGTTTAACCCCCATGTGAGAGGGGGGTCCCAACTATCCTTATATGAAAATTGGATTTTCTCTCCCTATTGCAAGATTCTATGTTTGTTTATGGCTTTGGAAATTTATTCTCAACACCTATTCCAAATCCATACACTTAAGCTAATGTAGGTTTGCATATGCCTAGAATGAAAAATTTCTAGATATATTTTAATTAACACTTTGATTTTTAGGTTGTTGTTTACTCAAGGGTATGGAAGTGAAACTGATGATATTCGTGAATTCGACTCCAAAATTGTGTGAGATAATGAGATAGGTTGTGGTAAGAAAAATAATCTCAATCATTCAAAAGAGAAATATATTCTAAAGAATATATAATAGAAACTCGAGACCAATCAAGCCTTTCCATACCCTTCCAATCAATCAGATAATTGAAAAGATCATGAGACAAAAACCAAAGTAGTGAAAAGCAAGGTGAACCAGTCTCGCAATGTAGAAGAGGTTTGGAAGATCAAAAAGGATAAAAAAATGAGTGATAAGTATCAAATCCTCAATCCAAACAAAGTCAAATAAAATCAGGATTCTTTGGGAAAAAATCCCCTCATAATCAGATTGAGAAAGAGTGGGCATAAGGAGGCAAAAAACACTAAAATAGGGGGATTGGCTCCCCTGTTTTCAAGGAGACATAGCGCTAGTTAGGGGAAGGGTACTTTGTAGCAAGATTTGGGGGAACACCAGTCAGCTAATGGTGCCCTCTAGCAGGCCTCTGGGGAGCACCAATCAGGGTAATGGCGCCCTAGTGTGAATTATAGGGGAGTGCCACCCTTCTGAAAAGTTCAAAAAAATTCTAAAAACTTAGAAAAACCAATCAATGACTCTGTGATATCTTCAGTGAAGAAGAGGTAAGGGGAAGTAGATCAGAATCAAGCAACAAATAAGATCTAATAATAGTAAAAGGATTTAGACGATCCAAGTAAATACTATTCAAAGTCGATCCCCGATGTAGTCGCCAATTTCTGTTACAGAATGTTTCATCTGCAGACAGATGAAACCTCCATTGGGTTACTAGACCCTTATACCATGACAAAAAAACTACAAGTGGACACTAACATCCCTTAAAACTCACTTTAACTATTCAAACAGAGAGAGGGAGAAAGGGCATGATTTACCTCGTTTCGAAGTTTGTCCTCGTTGCTTCCAATCTGTGAGCTTGGTCTTCAAACCCCTTGGCACAACTTGATACCTACAATGGGAAGCAAAGATAAATGATTGTCTCCTACTCTAGTTGATTTGGTCAAACAAATTCATCTAAGAAGATTAAAACAACAATAGATAATCATATGCAAGAATACACAATGTTGAAGGAAATAGGCCAAGTATATTCAATGAGAACCAAAAAGAGAATACATACAGATCATGATTGATGCAGCAACAACCTCTCCAAGCTCTCCTCATCTAGCCCTTGCATGAATCTACCAAGATCAAAATGATGATACTCTGACTGATTACTTTTTTCCTTCACCTTGGAAAGCCCTCAATATATAGGATTGAGAGGCATAACCACGATGAGAAAACGAGGGATATTATTGAGGATATGGCTCTTTAAGGTTTGGATCAGATCCTAAGGTGAAACCAAAGCACGAGGGTCAAACATAACCAACCCTATCTGAGAGAGTTGACCCATAGAATTAGGTGGAGAAGGTCCCCCTTTTCCCTCAAAAAGAATGGTGCTCTCCTAATATGGCATAGCGGGTGCCATGGAAGTCCCCCAACATGAACAGGGGGGTGCCACCCTTCATAAATGCCCCAAAAAAGGTTGAATTTTCTAAGGAAAAGATGTGTTTTGACCTAGAAATGATGGGCTTCTTCATCCCATATGAATTAGGGGTCATGAACAATTGTTATAATGGTGTCAAGGGGGTGGCGATACTTCACAAAGTGAATGCGACACTTGGGAAGGTGCATACAAAACTTGCGATAGTCCATGCATCACTTACTAAGGTGCATACGTCACTTTGCGACACTTGCGACACTTAGGGTGTGAAACACAAATGTGACATTTCTCCTTTACTTGAATTTAGGGACAAATTATATCTTCTTGAACTTATATCTGGAGCTTCTTGACCATAATTCAAGTATTCATCTTTAAGAGGGAATAACTCCTGAATCGTGAGGAACCACGTGGCATGCCACCTACCGTTGGCGACATCTTGACGAGGAATATCAATCAATGGATGTTTTAAATACATTTTCAATGTCTTTTATACTCATTTTCTTCAATCAAATTATAGCTTCATGACCACACCTCTGTGGCTTCTTAACCATTTAACCACTTAACCATCTTTCTAGGGCTTCTTGTAGACTTCTTCAAAGAATCTTCCCATGAGGGCCATGCTTAAAGCTACACCATAAGGGGACCACTTTGGAGACTTCTTCAAATACACCCATCACTTCTAGAAGCTTCCAAACTTGCTTTGGGTCTTCTTCTAAGGTTGACATCAATGACAATCAATTTTCCAATAGCCCTTACCATTGCCTTCTCGAGTGAAATTTCTTTCATTGTTTATTCTAAGAATTCATATATGTCGCATGATTATTGCTCTTGTTCCAACCACCCATCATCAATGCACTCACCCACTAGAGAAAGAATTGCATAGTTAGAAAGAGATTAATATAAGAAATTGTTGTTGCATCCATGCATGGTTATGCAAAGATTATTTAAAAAGATAGATAACTAGATGAAATTTCCCATGCCCATGGATTTGAGCTCCTAACTTGTAAAGAGAATAATATGAGAGGCTTATTGAGTATACACCACTCAGAATATCTATATTCCATCCTATAGCCCAATGATTGGGCTTCTTACACTCATAGATTACACTTATTAAAGAAAATTCATTTTCCTCAATAAGACTCATGAGCGATATTAATGATAATTGAGTTCGATACCTCTTTAGAATGGGTTCCTATATCCAATTGCACCCATCAATGCTCAATAATTATATGTACCATAGTATCATTGGAAAGAATAGGGAGAATTGGCAATATAAACATTGTTGATGAATATCGCCTAAAAAGAAACACATGTAGACCAAATCATGATGCCTCTAAAGAATCCAATAGAATATTAGGCTTAGAATGTATGTAACTTGATTTATTTTGATGGTAAGGGATAAAATGTGAATAGTAGGGACTTTGTATAATGTCATGACCATTTCACCACAGAAACATAAATTGTGCAAACAACATTTTCTTGTCACCACAAACTTTTGATACTGATTTTATCCAATCTAGCAAAAAAAACAAGAATTTGAATGAGCATCATTAGTGGATTGCATGTCTGTCATTATTCTTATATGCACATCATCCATTGTAACTCAATACTCAATAGAAACTTTTTAAAACATAAGATGAATATGAATACTTGATAGGTGTTACCTTTCCCCAAAAAACTCAGTTAACATAACAACAATATTGAATATCAAGACTTCTACCTTATGAATGTGGCCATTGAAAATTTGAAAATGTGGCCATTGAAAATTTGAACATGGGTACCGTATTAAACACTACTAAACTAAATGTAGAAGAATTGTAGTACAATCTTGGTGGGATACAATTATAAGTGATTGCAATTCTATAACAGGGCATTAATAAAATTGATTTCATGAGAGTGTATTGTAATGTTGGTTCTATAGAGCCAATAAAGCAAGGGATTGAGTACAGGTTGGGMTCGAGTCTCTTGTCTATTAATTACTAAAGAYRTGGACTCTTCTTTCATTAYTAAGATTGGCTTCTATTTCACTATTAGCGRTGGGATTTTGGATCAATTAAAACACAACTATATAAGCAATGTAGTCAYAGGTAATCMTTATCATTCAATYGTTATGAAAAAATAATARARAGTGCATTTGTCTTRCTCCAAAAAAAGGAGGGTGTRCACCWGTATTCTTTGTATCTTRCATAGATAATATTTACAACCTCAACCCTTTAACTCACCAACATTGTATTTTTTCTATGTTCTAAACATACTTCTATACAAAAAAATGTTTGATACACATATGTTTCCAAAATGATAATGGTGTCAAGTTTTTCAAGATATTTACACAAAAGTGTACACTATACTCAATAAAAAAGACAAACACATATAATCACTATTTCTTACTTCATTCAACTTGACACAATATTTCCTTCTTTTCTTTTCAATTTCATAACCCCTTAAAAAATCAATACTCAAAACATAAACTACATTCTTAGAACTTTAGAGTTTTCTTAAGAAGGTATTGCTAGTTTAACAAAGGTTGTGTAGCAGCTTAGTCCCTACCGTTAAAAGATTAAGATCAAAGAATAAACAATTTAATGTTAGTTGTTTTTATAGTTTTAAGAATATTCAAGTATTTTTAGGGATTTTTTTTCAAATTGAAAACCAAGATTTACTTATATACACCGAAACTAAAAAATACTTATCAAATTATCCCCTTAAAGAAAATGAAATTATATTAACATAGATTTGTTTAAAAATTTAAAATAATAATAATAATAAATGTTAAATGTTCAATCTCTCAATTATTATTATTATTATTATTTTAAAAATTATTATTATTATTTTAATATTAATTATTAAATGTTCAATCTCTCAATAGAATATTTTATTGCCAAATTTCATGAAAATAAATTTTATATAATTGGATTATAACGAAGATTCTATAAACTGAGAAATATATTATAAAAGGAAAGATACATATTTTTTAGTGTGATTTTAAAGCTTTGCGAGATTGATTCTACCCTATATCTAGGTGGCACAACACATTTTATGAGCATCATGTATGATGAATAGGAAACATCACACAACTTGGTTCGAAGAAAATTATCCTCTTCGACATGCTTTTCTCTCGGTAATATCGTCTCACGGGACTAAAGTGGCTTTTCATATCGCAATACAAAATACAACCGACCTGACACCCGAGGTTAATCAGAATTCGAAATTAAATGTAAGCTTATCACTGCAACAGACACTCATTACATTAAGAAAGAGAATAGGTACCTGAGAGCTCTAGATTCATGGCAATGATCCCGTGGATATTTCCAAAAGAAAATGCTATGAAGCGCAATTATCGTCGACAAGTACATGACATGACGTTATCCTCTAGCTATGTTATATTATATGGGTTTTCATTTTTTAATATACCAAGGACAAGTTTGTGAGATTTAATTACATAATATTGTTATGAAAACCATGTAGAATTTATTTATGGAGTAAATAGAAAATTAAAAACTTAATCAGTTATATAACTTATTCAAATTTTCACATAGTTTCAACTTTTGAAAAATTAAAGGCCAAATAATATTGTTACGAAAACCATGTAGAATTCATTTATGAAGTAAATAGAAAATTAAAAACTTAATCAGTTATATAACTTATTCAAATCTTCACACAGTTTGAACTTTTGAAAAATTAAAGGCCAAATATAAATTTGAATGTTTATCTTATTTTTTATATTTCAATTTATTTGAATGTTTGACTTATTTTTTATATTTTAACAAATTAACATAAATTTATTTAAATTTGTAATACCTAAATAAAGATTTTCTAAATAGTTTTTGTTTTCCCAATAGAAAAAATACTTATAACGTATTTTATAACGTATTTGCTAAGCCTATGAAGCCAAATGATGTATGATATTTATTGCTACTGAGTTTCCAGATTAAATACTTTATCTTACATTATTATAGTAAAAATTCTTTGTGATGCCAACTCCCACATTACCATGAAATCATACAAAATCCAATGGATTTTGGTACAATAGAGAAGAAGATTGCAAAAGGAGCATGTGCATGTTTTGAACAGTTTGAGGTTAGTAATATACATCACATTTTGAACCTCTAAAAGCTTTGTCAAAAATGTTAACAGTTAGAAGCCTCATGGTTTGCATTTTTTTAGCTCACATAATCTATGTTTGAATGATTTTTCTTATTTTCTAAGAATTGAAAGAGTTAAAATTTTCCTAATCAAAGTCTTAGGAATCCAAAGATGACATCATAATAATTCATACCATATGTATAAATATTTAATCAATATATGATAGTATCTATTTTATAATATTAACAATATAAATTTTCTCGTGATCAAATTCACCAGATGTATAGATATTTAACCAATATCTGCTATTATGTAGAGGCAAACGTACCATGAGGGGCTTAAGACATAGTTGCAAATATTTAAGGACAATGCTAGCAAGACAGAGAGGCAACCTTGTGGCATAGTGGAGATAGGAAACATGAGGTAGTGTACAGAGGCAAGGTTGTGACATGGTGGCTGAAATCAATAGTATCATTCATTGCATGTTAGATTCCCAACTATAAATCAACAATATCATTTATTGTTTATTAGATTTTCAACTATTAAAGAAAAACATAATAAAAAAACTAGGCAATAAAACCTTAAACTCCATAGCCAATAAAAATGGAGAGAAATAAAATTATATGTTTCAATTAATGGAAAAAATTGAAATTATAAGATAGAAATTTGGATAAATTAAAAATTATGAATATATTGCATAATACAATTCCAAATAACAAAAAAAGACTTGTAAAATCTATAAAATTTATAAACTTGTGATATAAAGAGGTTACAAATTGATCCTTTTCATATCACTCAAAATAATAATAATGAGAAGAGCTTCATCTTTAGGTCGAAAGGCGTATACCTATTGATAATGGGCACATTTAATATGTTTTTAGTACTTAATCAGTTTTGTATGGAAAGGATTAAATATTGTTGGAATATTCTTAGTCGTCCCAATAAATCAATGGTTGTGATTTCAACCACTAACTTCCTCATTATTATAAAGACATCCGCTGCCACCTCTGAGTGATTAACGTTTCATTTTCTAAAGAGCCCAAGTTTACCAGCCACGATTTTTACTCCAATTATTATTTACTGGGCGGGATTTTCCTGCCTAGAGCTCTTACCTTGTTGTATTACCGCGTCAGTTATTTAATGCACAAGGTTCTGCGGTTATTTAATACCTAGAACTCGATTATTTAGGCGTCACCAGCCACGAGTGACTTGTGGCGGTGCTAGTTTAAACCATGTAAGAACACTTTCATCCCCAAAAAAACTAAACTAAAAACACCTGACTATAAAGTCTTCACCCTTAATCATCATAAGAATCAAACTAAGAATTCAAGTGGACATGGTCGCCATACTTATAGATATTGTATTCTGTCGGTGGCGTTGTTCACACCGCAGTGTTGTTTATAACGTTGGCCTCGTTTTGATTAAGAAAGAACAGTCAAAGAACAACTAGTTGGCCACTAACAGAGGAATTATAGCAGTCTCCAATAACATCCCCACTGAGAGCGGAGGCCCGAACTCGTCGAGTAAATAAATAAATTCAGAAACACATGGCCACTAACACAGTAATCAAAGCAGTCTCCACTAACTTCCCGATTCCCCACTGAGAGCGGAGGCCTGGATTTCGTCGACTGATTATTCTTTTCCCTCCGCTTTTAAAACGCTTTCCAACATAAGATCTCTCTGATCTAAGCTTCTCTTCTTCGCCTCAATTAGTTGGTCACTCATCGATTGTGATCTAAAATGTCGGGCTCCTCGCAGCTCCAGCGCAGTTTGTTTATCATCACCATTGCCATTACATTGCCCAGTCTCACTCTAAATTGCAATGGCTCGTCCAGTAATGCTGGGCCGCCGAAGTGTAATCGAGGAGATCTCAGGGCGCTATTGCGTTTCAAGGCGGGCATTTTCTTTGACAACTCTGGGCGTTTGCGGTCATGGAACGGCTCCAACTGCTGCCAGTGGCAAGAAGTGTCCTGCAATAATCAAACTGGGCGCGTTGTGGAGATTCTGCTGCTGGGTTTGCTATCGGGGATTGATCTCCTATTTGATAGCGAGATGAAGGGCACATTCTCTTTGGTTACTGCAAAACAATGCAGTAAGCTCATTTCCAAAACCAGGAAATTTGTTTTCTTGATGATTTGCCCTCAGGGAAAGTGGAAGACAGTGGCCATGACCTCCAGACAAGGCCCCACTGCATGAAAACAACAGATGGATAAGGTCGTGGAGGAGTACGAGGACATCTTCACCTCCCCCGCAGGGGTGCCTCTACACTGCCAGG
>JZKD02S1429326.1:518439-532869 GCA_000966675.3 Picea glauca
TGAACTTGATGTATTTAGTAATACATTATTACATTATTCTAATTGAACTTGATGTATTTAGTAATACATTATTACATTATTTTAATGTACATTAATGTAACATATTAAACTATTAATAACTTATTAATATATTGATAAATAAATTATTAAAATAATATATTAATAAGAAATTAATAAAGTAATAATGTATTGAACATAATGTATTTAGTAATACATTATTATATTAATTTAATTTATACATTACATTAATATATGAATGTATCATCCCCCAGATGGGGTGTCAGCCGGAACTTCGTGGCAAATGATCAGTGAAGGCACGAGGAGAAGTGGCGGGAGGCCACGTGAAGAACCTGTGTCGTAAGTCCTCGCCCTTATGCGTTTTAAATGTGGGTTAATGTAGAAGCGGGGGAGCATTTACCCCGACGTCCTTTCCCTATGATGTATATTGACATGAACTTCACCATGGAGGCATTTCATTCTAGCTCGACGCTCGCAGGATTCCTCTCTGTGTGGCTCGTGCTTAGTCCTCTTCCTCCTTACGCGCGAGAGCATTCCATCCTCGTTCTCCATTCCCAGGTGCTCATCCTACCCCCTGATAATTGCACCAGGCCTCCGATGACGCAGTCGAGAGGATGTCCAAGGCGTGGCTCTCCTTGGAAGCCTCCAAGCCCCCCGAATACCCCCTCGGATTTGACCTCGGATGACTCCTCTCATAGCCAGCGCTCTGAATTCACCCTCCCCTCTCCGCGGGCACCACAATTAGGTTCCATGGCGATAATAACCCGTTCTCCCACCGCCCTCCTCCGACTCCTCCACGACCCCCATGCCGATCCGTCCAGCCATGTCCCTTTTACTAATCCTACAAGCAACCTGCAGTAGGACCCCCCAACAGCGCTAGAACCTCAGGATTCCTATAACCGGGAGCAATTCAGGAACAACCTTTCGATTCTGCACACTCTGGTATTCGAACTGAGGCAGGACGTGGCAGACTTGCACTTCTACCTGCAAACTACGGAAGCCAAGGTGACAAGCTTCCTTCAGATTATTACGTCCATGCACTCAACACTGTTTCCTGACCCTGAAGAAGATGGAAAAGAGGAAGGTCAACAGCGTAGGCCGACTCCAGCAAGCACGAGCCAGCAGACGAAGATGAACGAGGGCGACGCCGAGGACAAGGAACGTGGCGGGGAGATGGGCATTTAGCGTTACACCGAGCCAACTCTCAACGAGGAAGAGCCATGGCCTGGAGACCTCTCGCCAGGTGTCTGATTATCTAGAGTTATACTTGTCTAGTTTTCTTAGACTTTTGTTAGTAGCAGATGGACAATGAGCCTCTCTCTTTTTGTTTCAAACTTGGTCTATATAGAATAATGGTTTAGTAAGGCTGGCTGGATTGGTTTCCCCATAGCTGGGGCAGTCCAGTAATTACAGCCTACATATTTTGTACTCAGTGTCTCCTGCCACAGTTTATGGCAGCTCCTAATATACAAATATACTTACTTAAAAAAATATATATGAATGTATCATTACATTATTAATGTATCAATCATGTTATATTACATTTTTAATTTATTAATCAATAAAACAATATATACTTTAATGTATTAATACATTATTAATAGTTTAATATATTACATTATTAATATATCAATGCATCATTACAATATTAATGTATCAATAATGTTATATTACATTTTTAATTTATTAATCAATGAGATAATATATACTTTAATGCATTAATACATTATTAATAGTTTAATATATAATATTATAAATTAATGTATTAGTACTTTTATATATATTAGACTAATGTAAAAGTACTAATACATTAATTTGTAATGTTACATATTAGACTATTAATACATTAAAGTATATATTGTTTCATTGATTAATAAATTAAAATTGTACATTAATAATGTAATGATACATTGATATATTAATGTAATGTATAAATTAAAGTTTAATTTTATTACTGTATAAAGTAATTTATAAATTAATTAATATATTAATAATGTAATGTAATAATTAATTTTGTACACTAATACATTATTAATTAATACATTGTTAAAGTATTAATACATAAATAAATTAATACATTAATAATATGACAAATATATCATTACATATATTAATAAATAAATAATACATTACTAAAGTATTAATATACTAACAAAATAATACATTAAAAATATAATAAAAATATCAATACATAATAAGACATTAACAAAGTATTAATACAATGATAAAAGAATATTTTAGTAAAGTAGCAACATATTGAAGTTAATAACTTTAGTAATATGTTATTAAATTATTAAAATATTAATAAATAAATCCATTGCTAAAGTAGCAATATATAGAGATTAAATTTTATGAATAAAAAGTGGTTGTTGTTGATTAATAATTAATTGACCAGCATTAATTACTAAATATTATTATATAAATTATCATTATAAACTTTGTATATATAATATAATTAATAATATCTATATAGTTAATTTTGAAATTCATAATTAATTAATAATATGTACAAAGTTAATAAATTAATAATTATTAAATATATGTAATGTAGGTATAAAATGTTTGTCACCATGCGACATCGGAAAATAATTGACACAATGGAATGGTAGGAATGTTCATGACAATGTGACGTTCAAAAATGTTCGTCAGAATAGGACGGTAGGAATGTTCATCACATTGTGATGTTGGGAAATTTTCGTCACAATGCGACGTTGGGAAATGTTCATCACAATGTGACGTTGGGAAATAATCATGACATTGGGACGATACGAATGTTCATCACAATGCAAGGTTAAGAAATGTTCGTCACAATGCAACGTTGGGAGAAGTTCGAAACAATGCGACGTTAAGATGATGTGTGACAAAATCATAAAGTGATGCATTATTAACATTCATTTTGAGCGTCGCAATGTAAGGAAATGTTCGTCACAATACGACGTTGGGAAATGTTCGTCACAATGTGACGTGGGGAAATGTTCGTCACATTGGGACGGTACGAATGTTCATCACAATGTGATGTTGGGAAAAGTTCGTCAGAATGTGACGTTGGGAAGTATTCTTCATAGTGCGATTTTGGGAAATGTTCGTCACAATGGGACGGTAAAAATGTTGGGAAATTTCACAATGCAATGTTGGGAAATTTTTGTCACAATGCGAAGTTGGGAAATGTTCGTCACAATGGGATGGTAGGAATTTTTGTCACAATGCCACATCGAAAGTGATGTTAGAAATTGATGCCAGGAATGTTTTTTATGGGTGTCTGACGTTGGAAAATGATCGTGACAATGTGACAAAGAAAAGAGTTAGTAACATATTGGGGTTTCGAGATGCTCATCACATTGCAATGGTTGTGGGAGGATGTTTGTCACAATATGAATTAGGGATTTGTTTTTCATAGAGTGACGAAAGGAATGTTTGTCACAAAACAACGTTGAGCAATGTTCACTGAAATGTCACAAAGAAAAAAGTTAGTAACATGTTGAGGTTTTGGCATGCCTGATTGCAATGTTGGTGGAAGGATGCTAGGCTTAGGAACATTGGAGCATGACATCAAGGGTTATATAAATTTGAGTTTTTTATTATGAGTTATATAAATTTATGTTTTTTTTAGTGAGGGTTAATTTGCATCGTGAAGAAGTTTAAACTATGGGAAAGATAAATGTTATAAAACATTGTCATATATTACGAGAAAAAAAAGAAGAAGGATGAGTTAAATAAAATTTCACGTTACTTTGACAATTACATAAGCAATCTTATCGTTGAATTGAATGAAAAGTAAAAAGAAAAAAGTTTATGTTAAGAAATAACTAAAGTATGAAAATTAACAACAATAATATTTTAATGAACAATATAAAAAAAACCAATGCATAGAATATAGAAGGAAATGGATAAAATCTATAATTTTAAATATAGAAGGAAATAGATAAAAGAAAATATATCAATTATTTGAAAAACATGATGAAAATAAAGCGAATCAATGATTAAATCCTATCTAATGTTTTGAAAAGAAAGTGAATCAATCACTAAACCATATTTAATGGATTTTAGTCACTATAGTTGAAAATGTAACATCATATTTGGATAATATAGTTGAAATTGTAACATCCTATTTGGATAATATAAATCTTCTACATGCATATCATTTTAGAAGGTATATTCTGACTTATACAACATTTATTAGGGAGTTACTACAAAATGCATATTATTTAAATATGCCAATAATCATTATTAACCATAATTTAGTTTAATTAAAATAATATTTTTATTTGTAGAATATTTTTATTTATTATAATTTTTTTTTCTTTATTAATAATCCAAAACACATGGAGCAAAGTGATGAGTTTTTTAAAATTTATAACCAAATTTTATAGAGTACATGTTTATACTTAACTATTTTATTTTAATTATTTAAAAATAAAAGTAACACTTACAAAATTTGAATATATTCATTTATGAATAAAGTAACACTTACAAAATTTGAATATATTCACTTGTGAGCAAAGGGATGGGTTTTTTTAAGTTCATAAGCAAACTTTATGGAGCACATGTTTATACCGAACTATTTAAAAATACAAATAGCACTTACAAAATTTGAATCTATTCAATTCATTAAATAGATTATGCGAACTTAAAATTTTAATACTAACATGTTGATATCCACACATCAAAATCAAAATCCAAATAATAAAAAACATTATCCAAATAAAAAAAACATTGAAAATCACAACTTGCAACAACCATAAAGACTTTGTTATTTACTATTTCGAGCGGTTCTCTTTTTCCTTGAAAATTTAAAATACTTGGGGATAAATAATAAATACTTTGGGGATAAATTTTTTTTACTATTTCGAGTCGTTCTCTTTTTCCGATTTATTTAAACAACAACAATGGATTTCTTTTTCCTTTTTTGTCAATTCAATCTAATCAGACCATTAATATTTGAATTCAATCCCATCATTAATAGAGACTTTTCTATTAGCATTGATAGAGTACTGTATATTATGACGCAATCGGACTCAGACATACAGTTAATTCCACATGGTTGGAATTTGAAATCCAATCCAACCATGAACATAAAACCAATTTACCAAACATATTGAGCATTTCAATGAAGATTGATGAGGGGTATTGAACAACTGTGACCATATTTAACAACTAAATTGACCATTTTGAAATAAAAGACATTAAATTTTTAATCATGGTACAAGTCTAAACATTAAGACTATTTTATCTTTTCGAAAGGAACTTCAATTTTGAAACTGTAAATCCGACTGACATATCAAATCAATGAAGTAATTAGCGAATGGAGAACGAATGGATTAAAGCAATACATAGTACTGAAATATCACGGGTTATGAGGAAATAACAAGATACAAATTGGATGCAGAGATTGAAAAGGGAGTAGTAATAATACAATCGCTAGTCTTTCTTCTTGCTGCAAACGCCATTCATCATCTGTAAATGGTTCCAGGGATATGATATCGACCAGTATTTCGACATCTGTATTGTTACTCTTCCATTAGCAGTGCAATGGGTTCAGTCGTTTTAATTTTTGCAAAAGAATTGTAATCCAAACGAGAGGCATTAATTTAATTGACAGACAATTGAAATAACCTCGAAGTATAGCCAATAGTGAGAGGGAGACTAGTCAGGAACGAATCCACCATTGAGAAAAGACCAGCACCCACTTGTAGCATGAACATTTCCATCACATGTGAAGCTCACATTGCCCAGCCCCATAGTTGCTGTAACTAAAGCAGAGCTCCCTGATCTAATCTGCACCCACGTTGTACACATTGAACCCCACACATATCAAACTCAATAATGTAAAGGTATCTGAATAATATCTATCTTGCACAATAGTATCTGGTAAGCAATTTATTACCTGACAAAGCATACTTGACATCTTGCCTTAAATTTTCCAAAGTTTGAGCGGGGGAATGAAATCTCTCTTGCTGATTTGATGCCACAAGATATTTGTTTCCATTATCCTAACTCTCTATTTGCAGTTCTATGCTCGCACTCCTGAAGCCGGTCCAACCAATGGTTCCATTATCAAAACCTGGATTTCGAATAATCCCTCCATCGTAAAGAGGCGCTGCAGGATAGGGTTCACACTGCAAAATGAAATAAAATTAGACAAAAGGGCCCCGAATCTGCAGGCTAAAATAAAAGCATTGAGGATACTGAGAAGAATAATATCGATACCTGTGTATAGGCAAAAGCATCATAATAAGGCGCCTCTGTAATTTCAATAGAAACATACGAAACGTTAAACTTGCAAAATGGAAAAGAGAAAATAAACACAGATACTCAACGAACAAGATGGAAAAGCGAAAATAAACCCTATTTCCTGGAAAGTATAGCATGGAAAATTGTATTCGTTTTCACGTTCGTAGGGTTCGCGTTTATCACAGGGTTCACGTGCATGCGGATTGGAAAATCGTATTCATTTTTGTGTTCGCAGGTTTCACGTTCATCACAGGGTTCGTGTGCATGCGACTGTCTCTAAATTTAAAAAACTTTAAATTGGCAAACGACTCATAGAATGTGTGGCAGTTTAGATCATGCAGTTCGTGGCATCAGAGGGCGGTTGTAGCACACCTTTTCTGGCTACCAAGGCTTAAACACTCTTAAAAGAAATATATAACACCACTTTGTACATAACTCATATAGGTATTATATAATCCAAATGCATTTAAATAAATAAACACATTCAACACAGAGTATTCATATGAATTACTGCCATAATCAAGAATCAATACTATTTAATATTAATTCATATACACAACAGAATTTATGATAACATAAGCAACACATTCATGCAAAACATGATTAAAGAATAATCATGTACTTATCTTTGAAACAGTGGTAGTTCCACCAACCAAGTGCAGGCCTTCCACGAACCTCCCAGCCTTAGACCGCACTGCTCATCAGTTCAACAGTGGGTCACCCCCGAGCTGGGACTAAGCTCCACCCCAAGACAAGGAATCCTAGGCTAGGCTGAGGTTATAGGGATACAACACACAACCACAAGGATGGAATTCTCTAGCAGGAACCTCTCATGCTCACTGTCCATAGACCCTCATTCCCCACATGCCTGTTCCACCCCAGGAGTATACACCTTCTCTGTCACCTGGATAGTCCTTCGGCTGCTAATCTCCCTTGCCTTGGGTTACAGGAACAGGCCAAACCGAAAGTCTCCGGGCTCTATGGTAGCTACAAGGTTCCTTCCAAGAGTTCTCTCCTTCCTCTGCGCACTCTCTCACCTGGAGGGAGTCACTCACAGGCCTAGAAACTTGTTCTTCCAACTTCAACCACCTCTCTCACCTGGAGAGAGTGTTGTACAAACTGGCCAACAAGCCACATAGGATCAAACACTACACGTCCACCACAATGAATGGGAATCCAGACACGAACACCCAAGGCAGCTCCAGATAGGTGCAACAACATAACCAGGCTTAGCAGGGATGGGACATTTCTGTTTTCTTAATTTGGCAACATGGGATAGAATCACACTCTGGATTCTCAGGGATGCGTGACGAGTTGTCCACGCAAGGGTTGATTCAGACTCCATGGTTTAGAACAGAGAAGGTGTGTACTGGTTTTCCAGAACAAACACAGACTCTTTCCCGAAATCAACACAGGCTTCTGGTTCAGGGAATGTACAAACGGGTTTTCTTAGAGCCAGACATAGAATTTTCGGATCACAGGGACGCACGAAGGTTCTCTATAGAACTCGGGATAGTCGTACTGCTCAGAGCCCATACACGCTCAGGTAGTCCAATCGAATGGAAGAAGGAACCCCCTCACGGTCCACCCTGGCCGTTTTATTCACATGCACCAGGGTCGACACTTGTCGCCCTGGAGACTGCATGCGTTCCACCAGCACGCATCACCTTCCTTGGTCAGGAACTTAGGATAAAAATATAAATGGCACATGTTCTTTTGGAATAATAATAAAATATTATTCCCAGGCTTAAGCCCCCTAGGCTAAACACTTAGCCCCTTTTTCCCACCTTCTAGCCCCTAATTCCTTGCCTATTCTGTGGATGCTCAGTCCCCCTTCACTCATTCATCGTGGTCGGTTTGCACCTGGCGGTGTTTTCAATTTTATTAAATGTTATGCATACATACAAGTACAAGATCAGGCCTTTGGCCTCCAACCCTTAGGCTCTCTGGCCTAACAATCACATAAATCCACCGACTTATACAAACTTGGCTCACCAGCCTATAACACATATTTACATTTCATTTCATACATCAGATTAACAATTGGGCTCGGCCTTGGGGACATTACAACGGTAATGCGTGCAGGCTCACAGAAAGCGTGGCTCATAGAATGAGTGGAGGGCGGTTAGGCCTGCAGCCTCACAGAATGAGTGGCGTTTCAGGTCTTGCGACGATTCACTAACGCATTATGAAGCGGCCTGCCTCAGGTATACGAGGCACCTGTCTTCCATAAGTTTAAACGTGGCCTGTAATCAACCACATATATCATATAAATAAAATAAATAATTTTAAATTACAAAACGTTGCAATCATATATTGTTATAGTAATTTTTTAATCATGTTTAGTAAAAGTGAAAAAGTAAACATGATAAACGTACGATTTTATAAATGCAAGGGAGTTAATTCTTGCAATCTTATTCATTGATTTGGATGTAAGACGAAGAATATACTAGCATCTTCACTTTCTGACCATCAGATTAAATTATGTAATTAAAAGGATGATTAATCCAGCAATTCCAATAAAGAGAGACGCATATCCACGTAATAAAAGGAAAGATACATATATTTTAGTGTGATTTTAAAGCTTTGCGAGATTGATTCTACCATATATGTAGGTGGCACATTTTATGAGCATCATGTATGATGAATAGGAAACATCACACAACTTTGTTCGAAGAAAATTATCCTCTTCCACATGCTTTTCTCTCGGTAATATCGTCTCACGGGACTAAAGTGGCTTTTCATATCGCAATACAAAATACAACCGACCTGACACCCGAGGTTAATCAGAACTCGAAATTAAATGTAAGCTTATAACTGCAACATACACTCATTACATTAACAAAGCGAATACCTGAGAGCTCTAGATTCATGGCAATGATCCTGTGGATATTTCCAAAAGAAAATGCTATGAAGCACAATTATCGTCGATAAGTACATGACATGACGTTATCCTCTACCTATGTTATATTATATGGGTTTTCATTTTTTAATATACCAGGGACAAGTTTGTGAAATTTAATTACATAATATTGTTATGAAAACCATGTAGAATTCATTTATGGAGTAAATACAAAATTAGAAACTTAACCAGTTATATAACTTATTCAAATCTTCACATAGTTTGAACTTTTGAGAAATTAAATACCAAATATAAACTTGAATGTTTGTCTTATTTTCTATATTTCAATTTATTTAATGTTTGGCTTATTTTCTATATTTCAACAAATTAACATAAATTCATTTGAATTTGTAATACTTAAATAAAGATTTACTAAATAGTTTTTGTTTTCCCAATAGAGAAGATACTTATAGCGTATTTGCTAAGCTTGTGAAGCCAAATGATGTATGATATTTATTGCTACTGAATTTCCAGATTAAATACTTTATTTTACACTTATATTGGCCATTTATAAATTATAGTAAATTTTTTTTGTGATGCCAACTCTCACATTACCATGAAATCATACAAAATCCAATGGATTTTGATACAATAGAGAAGAAGATTGCAAAAGGAGCATGTGCATGTTTTGAAAAGTTTGAGGTTAGTAATATACATCACATTTTGAACCTGTGGTCAAAAGCTTTGTCAAAAATGTTAACAGTTAGAAGCCTCATGGTTTGCATTTTTAGTTCACATAATCTACGTTTGAATGATTCTTCTTATTCTCTAAGAATTAAAAGAGTTAAAATTCTAGTGATCAAAGTCTTAGGAATCCAAAGATAACATCATAATAATTCATACCATATGTATAAATATTTAACCACCAAATAAGTAAATTGAGGGAAATTAGGGATAACCAAGTGGTAAATTTAAGAGTGAGAAGGTAGTTAGAGTAGGCAGGCTCTAGTAATAAGTCAAGATATTAAAGCTTACTAAGGTTAGGCAGGCTCTAGTGAGGTAAACTTAGGTAAGGCTCTCAGATGGGCTCTGGTGAGGTAAACTTAGGTAAGGCTCTCAGATGGGCTCTGGTGAGGTAAATTCAGGGGGGACAGGTAGTATCTATTTTATAATATTAACAATATGTCTTAGAAATCCAAAGATAACATCATAATAATTCATACCATATGTATAAATATTTAACCAATATATGCTAGTATCTATTTTATAATATTAACAATATAAATTTTCTCGTGATCAAATTCACCATATGTATAGATATTTAATCAATATCCTCTATTATGTAGAGGAAAACGTACCATTAGGGGCTTAAAACACAGTTGCAAATATTTAAGGACAATGCTAGCAAGACAGAGAGGCAACCTTGTGGCGCAGTGGAGATAGGAAACATGAGGTAGTGTAGAGAGGTAAGGTTGTGACATGGTAGAAAGAGGAAATGTTATGGCAGCAGTACTAAAATCAACAGTATCATTCATTGCATGTCAGATTCCTAACTATAGATCAACGATATTATTTATTGTTTATTAGATTTTCAATTATTAAAGAAAAATATAATAAAAGAACTAGGCAATAAAACCTTAAACTCCATAGCCAATAAAAATGGAGAGAAATAAAATTATATGTTTCAATTAATGGAAAAAATTGAAATTATAAGATAGAGCTTTGGATAAATTAAAAATTATGAATATATTGCATAATCCAATTCCAAATAACAAAAAAAGACTTGTAAAATCTATAAAATCTATAAACTTGTGATATAAAGAGGTTACAAATTGATCCTTTTCATATCACTCAAAATAATAATAATGAGAAGAGCTTCATCTTTACACCGAAAGGTGTATACCTATTGATAATGGGCACATTTAATATGTTTTTAGTACTTAATCAGTTTTGTATGGACAAGATTAAATATTGTTGGAATATTCTTAGTCGTCCCAATAAATCAATGGTTGTGATTTCAACCACTAACTTCCTCACTATTATAAAGACATCAGTTTACATGTTTATTTTTTTACTTTTACTTAATCATATTTAAAATTTACTACGATGGCTAGCTGATTGCCACCTCTGAGTGATTAACGTTTCATTTTCTAAAGAGCCGAAGTTTACCATCCATGATTTTTACTCCAATTATTATTTACTGGGCGGGATTTTCCTACCTAGAGCTCTTACCTCGTTGTATTACCGCGTCAGTTATTTAATGCACAAGGTTCTGCGGTTATTTAATACCTAGGACTCGATTATTTAGGCGTTCACCAGCCACGAGTGACTTGTGGCGGTGCTAGTTTAAACCATGTAAGAGCACTTTCATCCCCAAAAAAACTAAACTAAAAACACCTAACTATAAAGTCTTCACCCTTAATCATCATAAGAATCAAACTAAGAATTCAAGTGGACATGGTCGCCATACTTATCTATATTGTCTTTCTTATAGATATTGTATTCTGTCGGTGGCGTTGTTCACACTGCAGTGTTGTTTATAACGTTGGCCTCGTTTTGATTAAGAAAGAACAATCAAAGAACAACTAGTTGGCCACTAACAGAGGAATTATAGCAGTCTCCAATAACATCCCCACTGAGAGCGGAGGCCTGAACTCGTCGAGTAAATAACTAAATTCAGAAACACATGGCCACTAACACAGTAATCAAAGCAGTCTCCACTAACTTCCCGATTCCCCACTGAGAGCGGAGGCCTGGATTTCGTCGACTGATTATTCTTTTCCCTCCGCTTTTAAAACGCTTTCCAACATCAGATCTGTCCGATCTAAGCTTCTTTTCTTCGCCTCAATTAGTTGGTCACTCATCGATTGTAATCTAAAATGTCGGGCTCCTCGCAGCTCCAGCACAGTTTGTTTATCATCACCATTGCCATTACATTGACCAGTCTCACTCTAAATTGCAATGGCTCGTCCAGTAATGCTGGGCCGCCGCAGTGTAATTGAGGAGATCTCAGGGCGCTGTTGCATTTCAAGGCGGGCATTTTCTTTGACAACTCCGAGCGTTTGCAGTCATGGAACGGCTCCAACTGCTGCCAGTGGCAAGAAGTGTCCTGTAATAATCATACTGGGCGCGTTGTGGAGCTTCTGCTGCCGGGTTTGCTATCGGGGATTGATCTCCTATTTGATAGCGAGATGAAGGGCACATTCTCGGAGTCCTTGGAAGATATTCAGTTTCTGGAGATTCTGGATCCGGGGGACTTGAAAGAAATAACCGGCCCCATTCCCTCGTCACTCGGGAAGCTCCGGCGGCTGAAGAAGCTAGTTCTCAACAGGAATAAGCTCAGCGGTTTGATCCCTCCGTCCTTGAAAAACCTCCACAATCTCCAGGAATTGTTTGTTGCATGCCATCTACATACAATAGCAAGATAATGTAGCTTCCATTTTGTAGCCTCTTAAAATAAACAAAGTGATCAGAGTGACATCTACTATAACCTTGTTCTATAATAAACCTGTCAAAATTCAAATACCACTACCTTGGATCTTGCTTTAGGCCATACAAGCTCTTCTTCAACCTACATACCAAATTCTCCTTCCCTTTGACCTCATACCCCTGTGGTTGTTGCATATAAATCTCTTCATCCAAATCCCCATGGAGAAAAGTTGTTTTTACATATAACTATTCAAGATGAAAATATTCTATTGACACAAGACTTAAAATAGTCCTAATTGAAGTCATTTTAACAACAGGAGAAAATATTTCATCAAAATATATACATTTCTTTTGTGCAAACCCCTTTATAGCAAGTCTAGCCTTGTACCTCTATTTTTCCTCCATATTCTTCCTTCAACCTGTAAACCCATTTATTATGAAATTCTCTTTTTCCTACAGAAAAATGAACCAAGTTCCAAGTCTAGTTATTTACCAAGGAATCCATCTCCTCTTCCATGCCTTGCTTCCACTTCTTTTTAGTGTCTACCTACATTGCCTCTTCATAAATTTCTGGTTCACTAGAACCAGTCAACAATAAAATATACAATGAATGAGAGTATCGTTCATGGGGTCTACTTAACCTGGTATATCTTCTAACAACACTTAAAGGAGTTTGAGGTACCTGCTTCTCCTGTTGTTGTACATTTTGAGTTTCTGGTACCTATCGAATTTATTTTTCAGTGATCTCATCAAGCACTGTGTATTTTGATTTTTCTTCTTCTTGTTTTCTTCCCTACAACTGATATTTATACATGACCTTCTCATTGCATATGACATCTCTACTCCTATTGATTTTATGATTTTCATAATCCCATAAGAAATAACCAAAATCATTAACACCATATCCAATAAAGGTACACTTCTTGGATTTTTCTTCAATCTTTGTTCTATTTTCTTTATCAATATGGACAAATGCTTGACAACAGTCTTCGTAAATGAATAGTTTACCTTTTTACCTGTACATGCCTCCTCTGGAATTCCACCATCCAAAGAAATTGAAGTTCCTATGTTTATCAAGTAAACAACAATATCTACAACATCTGCCCAAAACTGTAAGGGAAACCTTGCATGCAATCTCACACTCCTTGCACACTCCATGATTGTCCTGCTCATCCTTTCTGAAACACCATTTTCTTGTGGTGTTCATGGAACTATCTTCTATCTACGAATCCCAAGGTATGAACAATAATAATCAAACTCCTTGTTGCAGTATTCACCTTCATTGTTTGATCTGAGACACTTCAAACTTTTTCTTGTCTCATTCTCAACCAAAGCTTTCAATTTCTTAAAAGTGTCAAAAACATCATTTTTTTGTCGAATGCATTAAACCCAAGTTTTTCTAGTTGAATCATCAATAAAAGTAACATAATAAAAAGAGCCACCAAGACATTATACATTTGTAAATGTGTTGAACCTGCACATAATATATCTAGCTAGAAAATACTACACACATTTGCAGAGAGAAATTAAAAAAGAAGAAGTTAGATAGAAAGAATGGAAGAATTCTCATTAACCGTTATTCCGCACTCAAAGAGCGAATAATTTACAATATATATATATAGGATACACGAGTAACTAATGAGCCATAGTGGTGGTCTATATTGATTTGGACACACACCAACAGTTACGGGAGTGAACTTCCACCTAGTCTAGTCTCTCAGGCAATTACGGGAGTGAACTGCCACCTAGTCTAGTCTCTCAAGCAATTACGGGAGTGAACAACCACCTAGATGAGTTAACTAGTCAACTAGTCTTCAGTTAACTGAGTGAACAAAGAGTAGTGAGTTGGTGATGATCCCAATGTTGCATGGTGACAAAACCAATGCAACATCTAAACTCAACTCAACTAG
>JZKD02S1429326.1:534280-551542 GCA_000966675.3 Picea glauca
TGGAATATTCTCCCCTAAAATATAAGAGACTGGATAATGACTAATTATGACTAATAAACAAGGAATAACCTTAGGAAAAATAAATCCTAGGTGTGTGTGAAGTAACTCCAACAACATGTGCCATTCCCCATACATTTGTATGCACAAGCTCTAACTTTTAACTCTTCTTTTCCTTTCAAACTCTGAGAAGTCTGACTCTCTTCTGTTTTCCATAAACATAGTTCTCACAGAAATCAAAATCAATTTTTTTAAGATCCGAAAATAAATTTATTTTTTGAAGTATCTGCATCTCCTTATCACTCATGTGTCCAAGCCTATGATGCCACAATGTTGTACCCACTCCTATAGAATCTAAAGATATAGAAGAGTCATCATTACTAGTACACAAATACACCTTATCTCCTTTTTCTATCACCAATGATCATTTAGTGACCTTCCATGCCTTATCAATAAATGAATATATACAACCTTCACTTTCCATCTTCCCTGTTGAAATTAGATTTTTTCTCAGATATGGAACATGTATTACCTCTTTCAATATCCATTGATTTCCATTTTTTTTCTTTATTTGTACCTTGTCCATTCCAACAATTTTACATGGTGTATCATCACCCAAATGAGCATGTCCAAAATCACCTTGAACATAATCTTGAAAATGTTTCCTATGGGGTGTGGCATGAAATGAAGACCCTGAATCTACTACCCAAGAATCAATAATATTATCTAAAGAAAGTATCAAAGCATCATGTAACACATCACCTGCTACATTTGCTTCTTGATTTTTTTCCTACTATCCATCTCTTTGTTTCTTTGGAGCTCTACATTATTTCTTCAGATGTCCTTTCTTCCCACAAGTTCAACACTCTATCTTTCCTAGTATAGATTTGGATCTGCCCTTCCTAGAATTTCCATGGTTCCCTAGACTCTTTACTCTTTCCTTTTGTCTTCCTCTCGTCTCCATAGTCAACACATTACCTGATGTCTCACCTGTGATTTTCCATCACATTTACTCGCTAAGGATAACACTAATAACATCATCAAATTTCATAGTGTTTGAACCAGATACATAGTTACTTACAACCATGACCAAGCCATTCCATCTTTCTGTCAATGAGCACAAGATTAGAAGAGACCTAATCTCATCATCAAAGTTCACTTTTACAAAACTTAGCTGATTGGTAACCATATTAAATTATTTTAAATGATCTGCAACAAACCCACATTTTGACATCTTCATATTAAATAATATTTTCATTAGAAATATCTTGTTGGAGGCCAAGCGTTTTTCATATAGTCTAGCTAGTTCCTTCATTAGATCCTCCATTGTATTTTCCTTCAAAATGTTGAAAGACATTGATGCTGTCAGGCACAACCATATTGTTCCTAGTTCCTTTATGTCAAGAATCTCCCATTCTTTGTCCTTCATGGTCGTCGACTTCTTTGCTATTCCTCCCAACGGTAGGTAAATATCCTTTTGATATAAATAATCTTCCATTTGCATCTTCTATAGTTGGTATTTTTGGACATTAAATTTTTCAATCTTGAACTTTTCATCTTCCGCCATTGCTCCCACTTGAACCAGGAACCCTCCTTTCCCACATGTTAACTTTGGCTCTGATACCAGTTGTTAGGAAAACAAGATCACATAGAAATAAAATAAAATAAAAAGAAGAAATAAAACACAAAAGATACACAATACAATAGAGACAAAGATATATGTGGTTCACCCAGTGTGGGCTACACCCACCAGAGAAATTGCCAGGTCCTTCCTTTCTATTATCCAACAAAATGAAGGGATACAAACTACAACATGCCCGTTGCAACCTCATATTCTTTCTCTCACAGTCTCCTCCCTTAGAATAAAATATTCACTATCAAACATAGCCCCAATACAATTTGCTCATAAAAGAGGGTTTCCTTCTAAGGAAAAAATCCATAACATAACTTCTATAGTTGGATCTACAACCTTATAATGAACATTCCATATTGATTACGAATTTAAAATATATTACAAGGAATTTTTTCCCAAAATTTGTCTTCGGGGGAGATAACCCTGAATCCCCCACTAAGGCGGGCTCCATTAATTGTCGCCACTCTCCCCTAGATCCCCTTGACGACAATAGTGGGAGGGAAAGCTCCCCCACACCCCCCCATCAAGAAATGGGATCCAAGAATGACTAAAACAAACCTTTGAATCATGAATATAACCAGGATCCACAACCAACAAGACTATCATAGATGGATAGTACACATCATCTCATTTCTGGTGATATGTGGAACGCCACGTTGTTCCTCACAGTTAGGGAGATATGGATTTTTGAAGTTGGAAGCCCCGAAGAATGGTCAAGAATACCCTATTTGGTTACAAGTATTTAATGAAAAGGTAATTTGATTGTAACAAGAAATTTCAATATGCCCTAAAGTTAAGGAAAAAAGTCCTAAAGTTAAGGAAAGAGGTTACTGAGAAAAATTATAAATACACTTCAAGAAGTCTCTCATAAGTACATGATTTATACACACAGGTTCATTGAATAGATATATAAGTGATGAAGTGATTCATATATGAGGTAACCAAGGCTATATGAGGCCTTTTTCATAGGGAATATGAAGTAAATAAGGTTGAAATTGCAAGGGATGTTGAAGTCTTGTGAGGATGTGTTCTAAGGTATGTTATTTATAGGTCATCTTACCATTTTTGCTATAATTTTTTTTCTAGATTGATTCAGATAGCCAAACATGGAAGCTATTGCAAAGACATATCAAGGTACCTATGGTAGACATTTCAGTGTCTGGCTCATTTTATTTTTGGAGATACACTTTGTGGAAGATAGGGTTTTTCGCTAGTCCTTGAACTAGTCTCAAACACGTGTTTTGGGTAAAAAGGTCATAAATTCTTCATAGGAGATCCAAATTTAGTGAGACCAAATGCATTGGATAGTGTACAATCTGTATTATCAGATATCGATATCAAATATTCTGATCATGGAATGATGTACAAGTTATCTCTCTAGAATAAGATAGAATTCAACAAGGTATGCCATTTTTTATATAACTCCTTTTCTGGAAGGTTCCAAGTAGTGAAACCTATAGGAATTATAGAGAACATATTATGCACAATTTTCAGATCTTTTTTCATTATAGGTATTGAGTTATGCTTGTTGAAAGTTAGAGTTTGTGACTAATCCAAAAACTAGTCACGTGAGACTAAGGTAAAGTTTGATGAAAATGATATTATCTTATTTTCGAAGTTGAAGAAGGTCTGTCGGTCTATGATGACATACACCTTGTCTATTAAAAAGTTACAGGTATTTTTATATGCATGTTTTGAGGGTTACATGTTGATGATGTTATTGTGTATGGCATGATTGAGACATATCATGAGTGATATGGTATATGGTTGAGGCACATGTTTTGAGGTACATGATTGGATGCATGTCTTGTTGATATTGGTATAATACTTGTTGAGGAATATATTTTTTCTTGGTTTATCACATGATTGAGGTGCAATTTGGACACTTGATGTTAGCATAGTTCTTGAGGCACATATTGGTAGAGGTTTGGTGCATGGTTGATGCACTGGTTGTGTCACAGGTTGATGTACATGGTTGACTTGCATAGTTGGCACATGGTATGGTACATGTGTTGATGTACTTGGTTGATGTACATATAGGTTGTGGTAGAGGCCGATGCATGGTTAATGTATTGCACAGGTTTGATGCATGGTATGGTATAGGTCCTAGTTGGTTGATGAGAAGATACATGTTGATGTGAAATTGATAGTGAGAGTGGAAGTGACAGTGGAAGTGGTAGTGGTAGTGGTAGTGGCAACAACAATGACAGTGGAAGTGACATTGGTAGTGATTATGGTAGTGACAATTGGTCTACACTTATATTTGAATGCGGCAATACAAGGCAAGGAAAGGGGGTTGTAGCCTCCTTTTGGTTGGACCTGGAGAATCAGGGATTTGGAGCTTCCTTCAGGTTGGATCCAGAGAACCAAGGGGGTTCTAACCTCATTCTGGTTGGAGCCAGAGAATTCAGGGAATTGTAGCTTCCTTTAGGTTGGAGCATGTAAATAGGGGGTTGTAGCCTCTTTCCAATTGAGATAGAGAATTGGAAAGTTGGTGCTTCCTATGAATGAATTCTTTATATATATAAGAAATCATTCTGTGGTTTTCTCCCATTTGGGTTTCCACGTAAATATTGGTGTATTGTGTATCTGATGTGATGTTATTTATGATTATATGCTCATGATATATTGATGATAAATTATTGAACATTGTTGATAAAGTGAAATAATATATCTTATGGTTAAAAGTGGTATAAAGTGATAATACTGATTCACCCCCCTCTTAGTATTCCAACAATTGGTTTCAGAGCAGGTTCCTTTAGGAAACACTTTAACCACTGTAAGGAAGATCATGGAGAGCAACAATTTCTATAAGAATGGAATGCCATAGTTTCATGGAAAGAACTATGCATTCTGGAGAAGAAGGATGAAATCATATGTACAAACATGAGGATTTTATGTTTGGAAATTGGTAGTAGATGAATACAAATAACCTACCACTCCTCCAACAGATAATGATGGAAAGAAACTCAGTCAAAACAATTAGAGGGATAAAAATACCATCCTGAATGGTTTGGTTGATTCGGTGTATGTCAAGGTTATGCATTGTGAATATTATGCAAAGGAGATATGGGAAACAATTCAGAATGTTTATGAAGGGGATGCCAAAGTCAAAGGAGCCAATCTTCAAACGTATATAGATCAATTTGAAAAACTAAAGATGAAAGGAGAGGAAGACATTGCAGAATACTTTCTATGAGTTGATGAAATAGTGAATGTTATTAAAGGTTTGGGAGAAGAAATGAAAGAACCAGTCATTGTTCAAAAGTTACTAAGGTGTCTACCAATGAGATTTTATCTGAATATCTCATCCCTAGAATAAAGAGCAGACTTGGGTACAATAAGTATGGATGATATATATGGAATATTTACAGCTTAAGAAATGAGGACAGTATAGAAATATCCATCCACAAAAGAAACATATTTTAAAGCATCCAAAAGGAAAAACAAGAAGAAAAGGCCCGATTCAAAGTCAGATTGTAGCTATAGTGATTGTTCATATGAGGATAAAGAAATGACCAATTTTGTAAGGAAGTTGAAGAAAGGAACAAGAAAGTACAAAGGTATGCTTCCCTTAAAATGTTTTAATTATGGTAAAATTGGTCATTTTGCAAATAAGTGTCCTTATGATAAGAAGTCAGATAGTGATAAAGAGGAATATTTGAATAAATAAAATAAATATAAAAAGGGAAACATGAAAGATACAAGGAAAGTCTTCAAGAAAAATATCTACTCAAGAGAATATAGTTATTCATCTGTTGAAGATGATGAAAGAGACAATGAACCAGAGATAGTACTCTTTATGGATACAGAAAATAATAAAAACAACGAAGAAGGTGAAGTGGATATTGAGGAAGAATTAATCATTTCTTTAACTGAGCTGAAGAAAGAAAGGAAGAAAAAATATCATTCAAAGAAGAAAACATCTATTTGAAAATCCAACTCGAGTAAGGAAAGAGAAAGGAAGAAGTAATGCAGATACAGATGATAAAAAAAGAAAATGAGTCTGATAAGCTTGAAAACGAAATAATGACATTGATATTTGAAGTCAACAAGCTCAACAAGAACTTGAAAAGTTCTCAAGTGTTATAAAACATTCTCAATAGTCAAAGTCCATACAGTGACAAATTTGGACTAGGATACAAGAATGTTCATTTTGAGGAAGGTTCAAGCTCCATGACAAATGCAATAGAACAAAGGAGTTATGCAAAAGTTATCAATGGAAGGAATCATGGTCAAAAAGAATTAGAAAGTAATGAATACAAAAGACCTTCTACATTTATAAAGAAAGTAAGCTTCAATCATTGTGAAAGAAACAACCAAAGAGAATATCTTGATCATCTAAGGTAGAATTACAGAAGGACTACACCACAAAGAACAACATTCACTCCCAGGTATGTAAATTTCTTTTATGGTCATTTTTTTATTGTACTAACTTTAGACATAAAGTTGCATATTGCAGGGCTTATGGAAGAAATGTTCAAGCAAGAAAAGTGCATGTGGCCCCACATGACATTGAATGTTACAAATTCCATAACTATGGGAACATAGCTCGTGATTGTACAAGCATGATGGATACTTCTATGAAAGAGAACATTGATATCAAATATAAGAAGGTTTGGAAAATAAAACAAGAACATTTAAAGGAAGATCAAATACTCTCAGGATTGGAGATAGTATGAGATGAAGACAAATCTACAAAGAAAAGGAAGATGTTAGATAAAGGAAGGTTTGGAAAATAAATGAAAAACTATAAGAACAGGTGAATAAAGACTAGGTCTCGGAGATCGCAGAACTTGCAGTAGTACAAGGAAGAAAAGGAGAACATATGAAGAAATAAGAGGTTCAAGAGATTGTACTTTCATGAATTGTAGTGCAATATCAATCCATGGGAAGAAAGGAACAAGTCATAGTTCATAGAGATGATGAGTCTACAGATGAAGAGTAATATGACTCCTCATCATATAAGGTATTATTCTAAGCCATCCAGATTGGACACTCCCAGTAAATATGAGTATTGAATAGGGGGAGTCAATGCAGTAGCTATTGCAGATCAGAGAACCATCTTTCGAGCAATATGCTATCTTTATAGAGACAGATTCAGAGCAATCAGATATCAGAGGAAGGGATATTTATAGTACAGGTCGTTCTAGACATGCAAAGTTTGGTTTGCAGTGGACATGTGATGATTAGTTTCAACCGTATAATACAGTTGAGCAACATGGTTATGAACAATTTGTGACATATGGACAAAGATGGATTCGTGAGATACTTAGAAGGTATAGAGAGTATGAGATGATTCATATCAATGTATTTACAATTTGAATCCGTGGAATCAATTGGGATCATTTGGAAAGCAATGAAAGGCACAATAGAGCATGGAAAGAAAAATTGTCAACATAAGCTATATCATCAGAACAAAATCATTTGACAACATGGTCAAGTTAACATGACAACTGATTGAAGAAATCAAAGTTTGAATTGTTTTTATATATGTCATTGAATTACATGAGGAAGCACCAATGTAAAATAAATAGTACTGGAAAAGAGGAAAGGAAATTTTTTACAAGTAGCTCTACATATTATAGAGAAGGGAAATCATTAGAGAAGAGAGAATCCAAAAAGGAATATCAACAACATGTAGAAAGGGAGACACACCCACAGGGGGAGATATTCTTTTACCCATGACTGATTACATTAGTTATAGTGACAAAAGGAGACATATCAACAAGGGGATTTACCTTTTTATTGTCAAAGAGGGAGAGAAAGAACAAATACATGAAGATAGGGGGAGCAATCCCAAGGAGAGATACCCTTTTCTATTGATGTCAAAGGGGGAGAGTGAGAAACATTGATGATGAATGATGGTCACAGGGGAGTATGAGCATGAGTGTTTTCATGCCTAAGTGTTTCCATCAATGTCAAAGGGGGATATTTTTGGACAATTGGTTATTGTTGATGTCAACCTTTGGAGAGTGATCTTGGAGATTGATGTCAACCCTTAGAGATTGATGTCAAACCTTGGAAAGGTCTATACATGTTGGATAATTGATTGACATTTGTATGATCGAGATTCATGGTGATTTAGTTAGGTAAATTTTATGTAGTCTACATGTATCCTCAAAGGTGTGGTTATGGGACCTGAATTTGATTAAGGAATATGGACATGAAGGAAGGTGAAATTGAAGATAAGACTATCATATATGGATAGTACATGTCGTTTAGTGTACGATGATTTTTGGAACACCATGTGTTTCCTCATGGTTAGGGAGATATGGATTTGTGAAGTTGGAATCCCCGAAGAATGGTGAAGAAGCCCCTAGTTGGTTACAAGTATTTAATGAAAAGTTAAAGTGGTTGTAACAAGAAAGTTCAAGAATCCCTAAAGTTAAGGAAAGAGGTTACATAGAAAAAATATAAATACACCTCAAGAAGTCTCTTATAAGTACATGATATATACACACAAGTTCATTGAATATCTATGTAAGTGATAGAGTGATTCTTATATGAGGTAACAAAGAATATTTGAGGCATTTTTCATAGGGAATATGAAGTAAATACAATCGAAATTTCAAAGGAGGATGAAGTCTTGTGAGGATGTGTTCTAAGGTATGTTATTTACAGGTCATCTTACCATTTTTTATATAACATTTTTTATAGATTGATTCAGATAGGGAAACCTAAAGGATATTGTGAATACATATCAAGGTACACGTGGTATAGATTTCAACTTATTGGTTGTTGTATTTTGGGAGATACACTCTGTGGAAGACAGGGTTTTTGGCCAATCCTGGAACTAGTCTCAAACATGTATTCTGGGTAAAAAGGTAATAAATTCTTCATAGAAGATATATATTTAGTGAGGAAAAATGAATTGGATAGAGTAAATTCCTTAGTATTTTTTTGTGATTTTTATATACATATATCAAATATTCTTCTCGTAGCATGCTCCATAAGTTTTATCTCTAGAATAAGCTAGAATTCAGCAAGGTCTGCTGTTTTTTATACAAAAATGATTTTGGGAGGTTCCAAGCAATGAAACCTGGAGGAATTATAGAGAAGATATTGAATATTATTGTGTAAAAATTTTAGACCTTTTTTCATTACAGGTACAAAGTTATGCTTGTTAAAAGTTAGGGTTTGTGACTAGTCCAAAAACTAGTCTCGTGAGACTATGGTAAATTTTGATGAAGATGTTAATCTCTTGTTGCTGAAGTTGAAGAAGGTCTGTAGGTCTATGATAACATACAACAAGTATATTACATAGTTACATGTATTTTTATATGTATTTTTTTATGGTTACATGTTGATGATGTCATGGTGTATGGCATGATTGAGACATATAATGAGTCACATGGTATATGGTTGAGGCACATGGTTTGAGGTACATGATTGGATGCATGTCTTGTTGATATTGGTATAATACTTGTTGAGGCATAGCTTGGTTCTTGGTTTAGCACATGATTGAGGTGAATTTTGGACACTTGATGTTGGCATAGTGCTTGAGGCACATCTTGGTGATATTGGCATATTGGTGGAGGTTTGGTGTATGGTTGATGCATTGATTGTGTCACGGGTTGATGCAGATGGTTGATATACATGGTTATGGTATAGGTTGATGTGCATGGTTGAATTTCATGGTTGGCACATAGTATAGTACAAGTGTTGATGTACATACAGGTTGATACATGGTTAATGCATGGTACAGGTTTGATGCATGTGATAGTGAGAGTGGCGGTGATAGTGAGAGTGGCAGTTGCAGTGGTAGTGGAAGTGACAGTGGACATGACAGTGATAGTGACAGTGACAGTGGCATTGATTTTGGTAGTGATGATTGGTGTACACTTATATTTAAGGGAAATAGGATGGGGCAAGGAAAGGGAGTTGTAGCCTCCTTCTATATGGAGCCGAAGAATCAAGGAGTTGGGGATTCCTTTAGGTTGGAGACAGAGAACCCAGGGGGTTGCAACATCCTTTTGGTTGGAGCCAGATAATTTAGGGATTTGTAGTTTCCTTCAGGTTGGATCTTGTAAATAGGGGGTTGTATCCTCCTTCCAGTTGCAACTGGAGAATTGGGAAGTTGGTGCTTCTTATGAATGAATTGTTGATATATGTAAGAAAACATTTTGTGGTTTTCTCGCATTTGGGTTTCCACATAAACACTAGTGTACTGTGTATCTGATGTGATGATGTTGATGTGATGTTGTTTATGATTATATGCTCATGACATATTGATGATAAACTGTTGAACATTGTTGATAAAGTGAAAGAATATATATTGTGGTTAAAAGTGGTATAATGTGATAATATTGATTCATCCCCCCCGCTCGCCCCTCTTAGTATTCCAACATTGACCACCTGATCCTGAACATGTTCTCTCAGAAAATTATATTTGATTGGTATATGCTTAGTCTTAGATTTTTGAATAGGATTTTTAGAGAGATTAATAGTGCTTGTATTGCCACACATGATGGAGATAGGTTGATCACAAAGAACTTGAATATCCTTGAGATTGTTTTTAGTCCACAACACTTGAGTACAACATGATGTTGTTGCTATATATTCAAATTCAGTTGTAGAGAGAGATATGGAGGCTTGTTTCTTGTTGATTCAGGACACTAAACAATTGTTAAGGAAGAATGCGCCTCCACTAGTGTTTTTTCTATCATCAATGCTTCCTTCCCAGTATGCATCTATATAATCTCTGAGAATGAGGTTTGTGTCTTTTGGATACCACAAGCCATAATCCATAGTTCCTTGCAAATATATAAATATTATTTTAACCGCAAGAACATGAGATTCCTTAGTATTGGCTTGAAACCTGCCTACCAAACCTACTGCTTGTATGATTTCAGGCCTTGAAGCTGTGAGATAGAGAAAAATTCCTATCATAGACTTGTACATGGTTTGATCTACTTCTGGAGCATCATCATCCTTGCTGAGTGTTGGACATGCATTTTGGATGAGCATACATAATTTTTGGAAGTTGTGCCATAGTAGAGGAAAGAGTAAAAGGAAGGACCATAGCACGCGGAAAGGGCACATTTTGTGGTGAAAAAGAAAGAAGAGCATCAGTTCAATGAAAAAGAAAGAAAAATAGTAGTTCAACGTAAAAGCAGGAAAAACAGTAGATTGGTGCAAATGTAATAAAAATAGTTATGACCCATTAGGGTTTTGGGGATAAGTTGTTATTAGGGTTTGTAAACCTAATTCTATGTATAAATATGTAAAGGGTTGGGGAATATGGGGTTACTTCTGAAAATAAGAGATTAGGCTAAGGATAATAGATTGGGTTGCTCATGAGTGACGAAGAGAGTTTATGCTTAGGATTTTGGGGAAGATCTTTCAGGATAGGAGCACATTTGAGAAGTTGAAAATATAGGCTCACACTCCAGAGTGGATAAGAAGGTTTGGGGATTACAATATGTTGTATATTTTGTAAGTGTAGGGGGAAGGCCCGAGGTGATTATTGCACAAAGACTAATATAAGAAGCCAGTTGTTGTGGACGTAGCCCAAGGATTGGGTGAACCATGTTAAAATATTATGTCTAATGTGTTTGTTATGTGTGATACTAATGAATGATTTAGTGGGTTGGTTACGTCATGATCTATGTTATAATTTTTCTGCACACTAGGGCTTAGTTTACTCAATGAATCTTAGATGGGTTAATGGTGCACAACTGTTATGGTAAAAGTAATGAATTTTTAGTTTATGGAAATCACACATAGGGTTTGTTGACTGATAAAAGGATGTTAAATAAGGAGAATGCACATATGGTGAATAGGTATTAATGGTTATGTTGATAGCCTCATATCCCCTCATCCCTGCAAAAACTTGGTTCCTGCAACCCTAGTAGATGCCTTGGGTGAGACTTCACTTGCATGTAGGTGATGCTAAAAGGGCCAGTATCTAAAGGATTTTTGTTGGTTGAATAACGTGAACCTAGGGTCTTATAATTATGCACCAACAAATGGTTTAGTTTCCGGGGCCCAAAATCTGTAATTGAGGGAAGGTTTTGGAGGCTGACTAAGGAAAAGATCCTCCAATGGATAGAAAGAAAGGAGAGAGAATTTTCCCAAGGAGAGAATAGAAACTCTTTTATCAACAACAAACAATGGTCGCAAATGTATGTGTTCACAGTTCTACATGAGATTTTCTTTGGTGAATTTTTGATTATGTTGACAGAATGGTTAGAAAGAGTAGTGGAAAGAGTTGGGAGATATAGAGATGAAGCTTCGATAAAATGGACTTCAGAGTTGATTATACAAATGAATACAATAAGTAATAAGGTTTCTCGTGTAGTTGATTTCTCATTGAATAGTATTATGGGGGTTACATTACATAATTTGCATTAGATTGTACCTAGACATATAGTGTCACAGAGAGGGATTTATTCAATGGTCCACATGTAAGGTTTCTAAAATCATTGGGTACCTGGATAAAGATTTCGTTGTGTGATAAGAATGTCTTGAAAATGGAGTCTGATTTATAAGTGCCTTCGTGCACATATGGGAATTGGGGGCTGACCAAAAGATGGTCTGAAGGTAGGAAAGAATGAAGAAATAACCGAATAAGGAAGAGAGGGATTGAGAATGTAGAGAAATGAAGAATGTGTATTGGAAGAAGAAGACAGATTTGGAGTACTGCGTACTGGAAAAAGATACAAGAGGTTGAAAACTGGGGATGAGAAAGGAGAGCCACGCAGTGAGTATGAGAGGAGAGAACCCTACATAATAGTCCATATCATAGAAATATCGAGCACAGAAGGATAGGGGGAGGATCCTTAGTTCAGTCCTAAAATAAAAGAGTCATTAATTCCTACTAAGGATGGATCTTGCATCAAACCCACGACCCCATGTGCACCACCTAGATCTGAGATGACATTTAAATGTTTGTCAAAATAACTTATAGTTAGCATAGGAAGTTAAAATAGTAGTAGCTAGAGTAGTGGAAGAAGAGCATCGATTCAAAATCATCCAGCATCACCGGGGATAAGTACTATGAAAAACACCATGGTAGGGTTAGATAATACATTAATAATGCCTGAGTTCTAGGGAGTTGGGTTGGAGGACCCAAAACATCATCTATTTGTATGTGAGACAATTTGGGCTGCAAAGAATGTCTAGGATGAGGCCTCAGATATTACACAATTGGAAATGAATTTTAGAGGCCATGCATTAGTCTGGTACATGAAACTACATAGTACTATACTATCAAGTCAAGCGAGGACATTTACATACATTCAATTAGCGTTATTAAAAGATTTCAAGAAACTGAAATCTGAGTCGTAATACATTACAGAGTTGAAGGAAATCAAACAAGTGCAGAATGAGTTAGTTTAGGACTATGATCAAATATTTAAGGATTTGATGGGTAGATTGACATTCCAAATTATGGATCAACAACATAAAGAATGGTTTATTGTAAGACTATTTCCACACATTCTCTTCCCGTTGATACAAAAAAAGGTTGTGTCACATCCAAAAGTTTTGGAGATTGTGATGAAGTTGGAAGCATCTCCTGTAGCGGATGGTGGGGGAATGGATCAAGTACATACATAGTTAACTTCCTTGACAATACAATTAGAAAATATTATGAAAGGAAAGGAGAAGAGGGAACAAGTTTGGTGTATCACATGTAGGACTGAAGGCCACCATAAGGATGAATTCCCAGCCTTTGCGCAATATTTAGTGACTAGAGTATTGAATCCATTACCAAGAGGAGGGTACTGTGAAAAATGAAAGAAATGGGGAAATCATTCACCTGATTGTCCATTGCTGCAAAAATACTAGATTACACCCTGAAATTTATTTTGTAACTTTTGCAAGTCAGTAGGGCACGAAGAGAAGGATTTTCATGCATTTGACATGATGAGAGAGTGCACTGCAAATATGTATAGAATTCATGAGGAAAATATGATGACAGAAGGAGGAGTTCCATAGTATAACAATATGAGAGGCTTTATTCCAGGAGGTCAAGGAGGATTTGGAAGAGGTCAAGTTAGAGGGGGTTTTGGTAGAGGAGGTATAGGAAAAATAATATTCTACAATTGTAATCAACCAGGACACTTATATTATGACTGCTCGAATCCTTGTACAACCTGCACGTATTGTAGAGAACTGGATTATGTGACAGAAGATTGTCTGTAATTACTTGCAAATTGACAGGAAATATAGAATTAGAACTAGAACCTCAATCAGAACGTACAAAATATATCAGCAGAGAAGTATGAAGGACTCAGAATAACATCTATCACATGCGGAGGAGCTAGGACAAGGGTTGATGCAACAAATAAAGGGACAAAAATTAAGAAATGGGTAAGAAAATCATCATGACCTATTCCTACATTTGACCCACAACAATAAAAAGAGACACATCAACAAATAGGGAAGCAGATACTAGGATCATATTGGATAACATCAACATAATCTACACCTCCTGTGGTTGACATGCCTTTGGTCTATGATCGTACTATCCCGAAAAGGTCGCTTCAACAGGTAAGTGCTTTGAAAGAATTTATGAAAAGTTGTTTAGAATTGATGAAAGATGAAAATGAGTTGAATGCATTGTGTGGAATGATTTATAATTTCATGCACGAAAGGGAAGTTCCTATCGTGCAAACGGTAGTGAATAGGGTATTGCACAAAAAGAGGACAAGTGGAGAGTTCAGACTAAGTGTGTATATTGGGGAATATGACATGGAAAATGTCATTTTAGACTTGGGTTTTGATGTAAATATTTTATTGAAGCAAACATGGGAAATGATGGGGAAGTTGAAGTTAATTTGGTCTCTCATCTAGTTAAGATTGGCGAACCAACACAAGATAGTATTGATTTCCCGATTATTAAGGGTACCTGTGAATATAAATGGGGTGCGCAGTATAATAGATTTATAAGTCATCGAGATCATGGATGATAGTCATCCATATCTATCATTTATGGGGCTTGAATGGGCCTTTGAAAATCAAAATATTATTAATCTGAAGAAAAGGAATTTGAAGTAGGGGACTTGAAGGTTATTGCACTGTTGGATCCAACAGAAAGAAAGAGGTATATAGAACCAACTAAAGGGAACAAAATTGATAACATGTATAATATGACTGTGTGAATGGATGATTATGTTAATCTGACTGTAGATGGAGCCCTAAGTTGGAGAAGCATTAACTGATGTGCGTCAGATTCATAGAAAGTGTTGGTGTAGGCCATTTTGGAACACAATTCTAGGAAATGTTGATAAAGATAGGGATGAAAACGAAGATTATGGAAAGGTGTGGTAATTAATGAAGGAAATTAAGTAATGGACCAAAGAAGGATTGTGTGTCAGAAAACATGGAAAAGCAGTGCCAGGAAACAAGGAAATTCAAAGAAATGAAGAAAGATGTGGATCAATGGGGAAAACGGTTGGATTTTGGACCAGTCACGATCAGGAAATTAGAAAGTGGACAAATCTAATCCAGCTAAGTTAGTATGGCAATTAATAGCTACAATATGTCATATAGGCTACTATATAAATTTCATAAAGAGATACTCACAAATTACTGCGCCCATGGAGAAACTATTAAAGAAGGATATCAAGTTTCAATGGAATGATGAGTGCCAACAAAGTTTGGACATCTCAAAAGAGAAAATGGTGACAACACCAATTCTTGTGTTTCCATATTGGTCAAAAGAGTTCCATGTTCATGTGGATTCCTATTCAATAACACTTGGAGTAGTACTAGCATGGCCAAGAGAAGGTGACATAAATCACCCAATAGCATTTGCAAGTAGGAAACTCTCAGATTCAGAACAAAATTATAATACAACAGAGGGAGAAGGTTTGGCTATGGTGTATGAATTAAAAAAGTTGAGGCATTATTTATCAGGCCAACATTTTAAAATGTTCACAGATCACTCTGCTCTCAGATACCTAGTCAACAAGACATTGTTGGGAGGGGAGAATATGTAGATGATTCTTGTTATTTCAAGAGTTTGATTTCGAAGTAGTAGTGAAACCTGGAAGACTGAATGCAAGGTTAGATCATCTTTCCAGGATAACTAATGGAGAGGAATCAAGCAGCTTGGAGGATAATTTTCCTATTGCACAACTCTTTTCAGTACATATTGTCGATGAATACTTTTATGATATAATTGAATTTTTTAGTACCGGATTTTCCCCAAAGGAATACAACACTGTGCAGAAGAAGAATTTGTTGGTTAGAGTTGCAATTTACCAACTTATTTCAGGACACTTGTATAAAATAGGTGTAGATAATATTCTAAGGAGATGTGTCATGGAACATGAACATCCTATCATCTTGGAAAAAACACATGAAGGAATAGTTGGACGACACTATGCAGGAAAAGCCACTGCACAAAATATATTGCGTGCGGGACTATGGTGGGAAATAGTTTCTAAATATGCAAAGGAATATTGTCATACTTGTGATGTCTGTCATAGGGTAGGAAATCCATCTAGAAGTGATGAGATGCCCCTAAAACCTCAGGTAACCCCTCAAGTTTTTGACAAATGGGAAATAGACTTTGTAGGACCAATCAACCCACCAGCTAGAAGATCAGGAGAAAGGTACATCATTACAACAACAGAATATCTAACCATATGGAATGAAACAACAACAGTAAAATATTGCAGTGTATAAACTGAAATGCACTTTCTATTGAACAAGTAATTACAAGGTTTGGATGCCCTAGAATTATGATGAGTGATCAAGGAACTAATTTTCTCAATAATACCACTCAGGAAATGACTGGAGATTTGGAAATACACCATCAAAAGATCAATTCATACCATCCCCAAGCTAATGGAATAGTGGAATCATTTAATAAAATATTGGAGAATTCCCTAACTAAAATTTACAATGTAAAGAAGGATGATTGGGATCTAAAGATACCAACAATATTATGGGCCTATAGAACCACATGCAAGAAACTCACAGGAAAAATGCCTTTCATATTGGTGTATGGTTAGGAAGTAGTATTCCATTTAGAATATTTTATACCTAGTCTATGTGTTGCGGCCATTACAAACCTGACATAAAGAGGCGTAGTACAAGAAATATTGTCTCAACTCATGGAACTAGAAGAGGATAGGATTATGGCTAGATTCCATCATGAAGTACATAAATTCAAAGACAAAGCTTGGCATGATAGACACATCAAAAATAAAAAAATTAATGAAGGAGATCTGGTTCTTCTCTATGATAGTAAATACTTACAACATCCAATAAAATTCGGGATGCATTGGCTAGGGCCATATGAGATAAAATCCATCACAGATGGAGGTGTTGTGCAGTTGCATGATCTAACAGGCAAAGAGATTCAAGGATTGGTTAATGGAAGTTGATTGAAACTATATAGGGAAAATCGACCCAGTAACCCTTAGTAGATGCAACACATAAACTTACAATTGTACATAGTGTATATAGTAGGAGCTAAAAAATAAATGGAAAAATAAGAAAAATAAGAAAATATGTAGTAGATGGATAAGTGTTAAACATGAAGTTAGATAATACATAGTGTTAAGAACCAAACATCAATATAGCATACAAAAACCTCTAGAAAAGTACTCAACGTCTTGAAAAAGAGATAATATCAGATAATAAGCCTCTTCGAGGGGGCAACCTCCTTTTAC
>JZKD02S1429326.1:555547-575603 GCA_000966675.3 Picea glauca
TACTAATCTAAATCACAACTAATGGCCTAAAGCCGACATAAATAAAATAACATTACTAATCTAATATGCCCCAATTAAGTGGTAATGAGCCAATATTAGGGCTTAACACATAGTGCAATAGATAGTAATTGGTATGAAAGAACCTGAATACACTACACACTTGAGAAATGTGACCAGGAATAAAAAGTAGTGTGTCAACACAGAAAATGGTCGGCAAAATAAATAGTGGTGATCAGAAAATTGTGGCGCGATAAGGAATTTATGGCACGACCTATAAAAGAAGAACACACGAACGACAAATAATCATTGTGACTTTGTGAAAACTAGAGCCAAGAGAGAAAAAAAAGTGCGAATGGGTGATCCTGAGGTGTTCACTAACAATTCAGACAAACAATTCCAAAGTTTAGCAAAATGGCACCCCCGAAGCTTGGAGATCCCAGTCAGTTCACAAGGAAAACACAAAGTGTCACGAGGTCTGCAAAAGACACAAAAATCGATGGAGAAAACCCCAAATAGACTGAAGGAGTCATGGATTTTGAAACCATTCCATATCCAGTAATTGAACCAGTTAGTCCGACTATTGTAGAAGAGAAGGACTAGCAAAAACTGACAGTGGAAGAAATGGACATCCACCCACAGAGAAAACTACAAAACCCTAGCACAGAGGAAAACCCAATGAAGAAAATTGGGTTAGGAGAATAACTACCACAAGAAACAATGAATGAGGAATATGATGAACAGACAAAATCTAATGAGTTAAGGAAATAGGAAGAAAAAGTGCAACACCTTGCAACAAAGCAAATGCAACAATTGGAGGAACAAGTGTAGGTTGAAGACATTACAAACCAACATAACACATACACTTAAGAAGAATAGGAAAATGAGGAACATAACCAAGTGGAAGTAATAGGGCCATCGGTAGGGAAAAATAATACAAGGGAAAAACCTGCAACACTACACACACCGCGTAAGTAGAAGGAACTCACACTGTCACTATCGCAGATACCTAAAGGAGTTAAAATACATGATGACATGTTATGGTTTGTTAATAAGATGAAGTATGTTGACCATGATGTTGCAGACATGGGGAATTTTCTTGAGTTCATGTAGAAAGTCTACATGGAAAGTAAAGGAGAAGGTCCATAAGGAGATCCCACACTGGAGCCAAAACAATGGATTGCATGGCTATACAACATAGGAACTATGAACTTGTTGGAGATTCCTTACTTTTGGATAGGAAAGGATGTGAATGCATGTGTCAAACAATTACTGGCATGGGTACATGGAGGCATATTGTGTATGGATATACCTGTATCAATAGATCTGGACCTAATTTATGAAATCACAAGATTACCTATAAATGGAGAAAAACTAGAGCAGTACTTGGATGCCAAAAATAAATAAAAATCCATAGAAGAAGAGATAAAGAATAAATATGGGACTGACAGAGGATCCATAGAAATGATTATTAAACAAATAATTGAACCAACAACTAGGTTTGCGACAAAACTGATAGCATGCAAACTATTGAGAAAATGTTGCAAAGAGGAATCCCCTGCAGGTGTAATAATAGAAGTCGTGCAGTGTGCAAAGGGAAGTCTACCTAGCTAGGCTCCATATCTAGTAACTTTTTTTTTGATGATTTCAAGAATGCACAGGACCTCAGGTCAGAATTGCATTATCCATGGCTAATCATATTGATCTCACTGGTTGGGTGGGGAGAACCAAAGTATATTGAATTTTACCAAAGGCCAGGGAAATGTCGTGCACCAAAATACACAACCTTATGGAATACTTTAGATCCAAATCAAAGGAAGGAGAATGATAGCATTTTTTCCATGTACTATGATGAGAAGCAGGATAAGATGAAAAAAACGTGGAGAATACCACCATATGTTGTGAGAGATAATCAAGGAATAACCAATTTTCAATCTTGAAGGTATATCATATGGATCCATGCTAAGAAGGATCCTAAAAGGAATGGCTACAGTCGAGATATTGTGTCACAGGGGAAGAAGTACAATGGGCTATGAAGGATTGGCCTGAAGAGTGGAAGGTTCCAATAATATCAAAGAAAGTGAAAAAATCTAAGCAATAAGTAGAGATTGGACCTTCACAGCAGTCAACCAACCCAACAAAAAACACAAGGAAATATATAGAGTGCACAAAGGAGACAAGGAGTAGCACAACAAATAAAAAGATAAGGAAGAAAAACATTATACCAAAGGCTTCAACTCAGGAAAAGGAGAACGTGGAAGAAATAAATGGAGGAACACAGACCGATACCAATATTCCTATGCAGGAGGAAACAAGAGGTGAAAATTTCTCAGATTTGGATATGACAACATACACCGCATAGATAGAGACACCAACACCGAAAAGAACAGTGTTGAAGACAATAGGACAACGTAAGAAAATTAAGGTGCATAAGGGAATTCCTCAGCTTACATTGTAGATATGGTTTACCGGTTGTTATATCAAGGGTCATATAGTGACAAAGTGTCCTAGACCGAGAGGTTCAGGACCCCCTCCACACCCGATGGCACCTCCACCAGTAGGAATGTCGAGAGGGGTTGTGCAAGTTGCCACTATAGTTCCATTTCATGGCCCTGTGTAGTATCATGCTTTCCCAAGTCATCAAGGAGGCCATAGTGGAGAATATTGTGAAATTTTTCGAAGCCATGGTCACTCCCCTTGGAACTTTCCAATCCTACAAAATTATTCTCCTGTTCTGGATACAATATACTACAAATTCTATGGGTCTCCCACTCACACCACTAAGTAGTGTCACACCCTAGATTCTCTTGTGGATAGGTTGGAATGATTTGCATTTAGGGTTGATGAATTTCCTCCAGGGTTTGTAGGAGGACATAGAGGTGGAGGAGGATTCTGAGGCAGGAAGAATGGAGGGAGAGTACTAGCTTGCTATTACAATTATGATGAACAAGGGAATCTCACAAGATATTGTCCACTACTGAGAAGACCTTGGTGTGCACATTGCAGAAAGAACACTCATGCCACTTATGATTATCCAGAATTTATTGCCAAATGGGAAGATATCATAAGAAAACGAGATGATAATTCAATAAATTCAGATCCTCATCCCATTACTGAAGAAAAGGAGCCCAAGATCAACATTATTACTCAAGGAGGAGAAAGAAATGGTGTTAAGCTTGACAATCCCAATCAAAGTAAGATTGAGAAAGCGATATCAATGGATGCTAATTATGATCCCTGAAGGCAAAATGAGTTATTCCAAAATGTTGTAGAAATGTTTCTAAAGATGTTTAAACTTTCCATATCAACAGTTACAGAGCCAAGTGTTGAATTTCAACCAAAATTCGTGTAAAACCTATTGGCTTCGAAGAACTTGTCAGCGACATCAAAAAATATTATTCATCTATGGTTCCAACATTTTTCTGAACAACTCACTAAGAAGTTGCAGAACGTGCTTAGGGGGACTGTGGAGTCTAAACAAAGCTTGAAGGAGCTGATTGTTGCTAATATTCCAAAGAGACATACAGGTAGAGTATGAAGGAGGAAGCAGATATCTCGAAGAGAGTTTAGACTAAATACCCATATCAATGACAATGAGATTAGTGATGTTATGATAGATTTTGGGTTTGACATCACCATACTACCAAAGAAGAATTTGGAAGCCATGGGTAATCCCAAGCTCGTTTATTCAACTATTTAGTTGTGCATGGCCAATCAATATTGTATCTATCTTGTTGGGAGGATACAAAACATTGAAGTGGACTTAGCTAGTGTTAAAACAATAGAAAACTTTGAGGTCATATAAATAATTGGAGAGAAGGATCCATATCTAGATCTATTGGGTATCGAATAGGCATATGAATACTACACAGTTATAGATCTCAAGAAGGGAACCATGGATTTTGACATGGATGGTATGAAAGTAATCCAACCTTTTTACCATTACCAAGGTCCTCGATATATGGATCTGGTTGATGAGAACATTAACGGGATGTCTTGGATCAACTCTACACTCTTACTACATGGAATCAATCATATCACATTAACCCTACTGTAGATAGATCGATAAGTTGGCAGAGTATTCAGTCTGCAGGTGAATATTTTGAGATCACTTATGAAAACTAGAAACAGGGAAGATATGAGAACTTCTCACTATGTTGCAAAACTATTAGAGGTTCTTGGTGGGTTGGATCAAAGATTCGAGAAAACCCTTTTACGGTGGCACTTCATAGTTAGGCATCTTTCTCATTGATCTAAAGGATAAGGTTGCAATAGAGAAAATACTCCCCGTACTTGATATTTCCTTAAATTCATCTCTAGCTAGGTGGTGGGCCACTCATAAAGGTATTGTGTCCTCCTGGGATGAAGTAAAGTGTGTCATTTAATATCATTTTATTTCCCCATAACAATTCACTTGGCCAAATAAGGATCATAATCCATAGAGACATACCTAAACTTTGGAGGCATGTGATGGGTCTTCTGATCCAAAGAATCATGTTGCACATTGTATTTAGGTATGGGAAGTTGTGAAACTACCTTCTCCATTTTGGGTGCATCATTTTATCCATTTGTTGGGACAAATTACAACCATTTGGTATGCGCATGAGGAGGCTCAATGACAAACCGCTTACTGGGAAGTACTTCAAAAACAATTTTTTTGCGACTTCTCATTCTCCGGCAAGTCTCATGAAATCACCTTCTCTTTTCAACAGATTAAAAAATACTATTTACCGATGAATTTAAACCTCTACATTTACCCATAATATTTCCTGAACATGAATGCCTACTTCATCATAGACTTTACCCAACACTTGTACAAATAACCTTGGCTTGTAGTAAAATTTATGAAGACCCAAGAGACCCTGAAAGGCCTATAGGATCTTAGGCATTTGACATTTAAAGAATCTGAAGGAACTAGAGCTATTCATGAAATTAAGTCGTATGATGTTAATAGTTCTTATTCTAAACCCCTGAAGTTGTGAAAAATAAACATAGGGAGTGAGGAACACCATAAGCTAGCTTCCATAGAGGATTATTGGGATGAACAGACCGTGACATAGATACAAGATATGTTGCGGGAATATGAGGATCTATTGTTGATTAAGGTTGGTTGTCATTGATGTCAACCCTTGAAGAAAGCCTGATAGCACAAAGGTTTGGGTAATGGACCCAAGTTTGTTTGATGTAAATATGAATCATTATTGTATTTTAATGGTTGATAATAAGTAGAAATGGATGAACTCCAAAGTGGTCCCCTTATGGTGAAATCCCTCACTGGAAGACGCTTTGCAGATTGAGTTATCCTAGAAGTATGGTTAGAGAACCCATGATTATTTGTGGAATAATGAGATGAAGGTCATTGAATTTTTTAGTGAAACTATCCTAGATGGATATTTATTTTCATTCCATTTCCGGTGGTATGTGGAACGTCACATAACTCCTCACGATTAGAGAGTTATGGCCATGAGATGTTGGAGAACCTAGGTTTGGGTAATGGACCCAAGTTTGTTTGATGGATAATTGTATGAGTTTTGATATATTTTTAGGTAATACTATTCTATATGGATAGTACATGTAATTCCATTTCTAGTGGTATGTGGAACTTTACATAACTCCTCTCGGTTTGAGAGTTATGGCCTTACAAAGTTGGAGGACCCTCATATGTAATCTAGAAGCCCCAAAAGGTCAAAGTAGTTAAATTGGTTTAAGAGATTTTAGAAGGTAAATAATAAAGTGAAGTGATGAGTGTAATATAATTCAAAGTGAATACAAATTAATTATTTAAATAATAAATTTAATGGAGAAATTAGAAGTGGGTTAACCCTAAAATAAGGAAAGTGGGCAATGTGACCTAGAAGATGTTTTAAAGGAAGCTACTTGGAGAGTATAAATAAGAGGCAAGGCTCTCTCATTTCAAATCATGCTTGAGAATATTGAATATCTATAGGTGTGTGAGGTAACAAAAGGATATCTAAGCCTAATGTTTGAGGGAAGGTGACAAAAATAAGGCTGGAATTCTTAGAAGGATAAATTCTTTTGATGATACTTTCTAAGGTATGTTATTTACAGGTCATCTCACCATTTTCGCAATAAGTTTTTTTCTAGAATTATTCAGACTGTTAAATTTCTATTCCATTGAGGAAACATATCCAGGTATCTATGGTAAAACATTCATCTTGTGGGTCGTTGTATGTTTGGAGTTACACTCTGTGGAAAATAGGGTTTGTGGCTAGTCCTGAAACCAGTAAAACATGTGTTTCGGGTAAAGATGTCATAACTTCTTCATAACATATCCAAATTCAATAAGAAAAGAAGTGTTGGTTAGAGTACAATATGTAGTATTATTTGTAATAGTTTCAGACTGATTCAACAAATATTCCATGTGGGTCATGCTCTACAAGGTCGCTCTCTAGAATAAGCCAGAATTCAACAAGGTATGCCATTTTTGCTATAACTCCTTTTCTGAGAGGTTCCAAGTAGTGACACCTGGAGGAATTTAATAAAACACATAGAAGAACATTGTATATCCGTTTAAGATATTTATTCATTACAGGTACAAAGTTATGATTATTTCAAGTTAGGGTTGTTGACTAATCCAAAACTAGTCATGTGAGACTAAAGAAAAGTTTGATGAAAATGCTAGTCTCTTGTTGTTAAAGTTAAGGAAGGTTTGTGGGTATGTGATAATATACAACAGGTCTATTACAGAGTTACAAATAATATTTGGATTATGAAATTGATGAGGTATTTTGGTTAAGGTACATGTTGTGTACATGGTTGAGAAAAGTAGTTGATGAGTTGACACATACATGAGGTGTATATTTGATGCTGTTAGTACATATTGATGAGTCATAGTTGATGAGTAGTTGACACATGATTGGTACATACTTGGTACATGGTTGGTTGCAATTGTTTATGGTGCAGGTTGATTATAGGTTGTTTGGTACAGGTTGGTGCATGGTTGATGCACTTGTTTATGGTACAGGTTAATTACAGGTTGAGGTACAGGTTGATGCATGGTTGAGGTTTATTGGTACAGGTTTACAACGGTATATATCACAGTGATAGTGTGATAGTGGTTCCATCATTCTACTTATACTTCAGGGTGGTTGGACGGGGAAAGGACAGGTGGTTGTAGCCACCTTCTGGTTGTAGCCGGAGACCATAGGGGGTTGTTGTTGGAAATATAACTGAGAGGAGGGGGGTGAATCAATTATAATATAATATTAAAACTTTTTGTTCTTTTCTAAATCTTTCTAAATTATTATTTAATGTGTTGCTGATAACTTAACATGCATAGATAAACAATATTTTATCCATCACACGAAATACACAGAGACACAGATTTCTCATGAGGAAATCCATAAAGGGAGAAAACCTCTTCTTCTTAGGATTTCAATCAAGCTCCAACTTTCATGTACATCATAGTCTTTGAGCTCCAACTCAAATATGAGGCTACAACCTCTGATAAAAATCTACAACTTACAGAGAGCACCAACTCTTAGATTTCTCTAGCACCAACTAGATGGAAGCACCAACTCCCAGGTTTCTCTAGAACCCACTAGAAGGAAGCACCAACTCCCATAATATCTTCTAGCACCAACTAGAATTTAGAGGACTGCAATCCTCCCTAGCACCACCCTACCACCCTTATTGAATCTTAAAAAACTTTACTTACTTGATTGGTCTCTTCCAACTTATGTTCTATGTTCTACTTCTATCCTCTGTTCATTCTCCTGCTCCACACATCGATACCTTGTTCAACTTCTCTTTCTTATCTTTATAGTTTGTGCTGCCTCTGCATGATATACACTGCATTTATGATCTCCTCTTTAGGTACTCCTCTTCCTCTCCCCCTACCCACATGCATCACTATCGAAATAACACACATTGTTCTATGTTCTGCATTTCATTCTCACCTCGAGTACTCTGCCCGATCATCACAACAACTCAATGTCTTCTCTGGCGGTTATGCAGTATCTGTTCATCATCAGTGGCAGTTATCCAAAGATTCTTTGGCTTCTATGGATGTCGAAACTCTTCGTCTTCTCTGTCAGTTACAACCAGTCAATTATGGATTATTTGGCTTCTAATCCCCTACCTTCATGTGACCACCGAAGGTGACCAAATGCTTATTCAAAAGGTACTTCGCGTTCTTGGTCTAGCGAGCACTATCCCCTTTATTTCAATATGACCTTGGGTGATGAACTTGACATGACCACGAGATTGCGTGCGTGAGCTCTCTTCTCGTTAGGCCCCTATCACATGTGACCCCGGGCTATGTCTTTGCATAGGAGAGCGATTGCGGGCATGTCCAACAGTGGTTTTGGGATTAACTGCTTTTCTCCCCACAATCTACCTCCAGTTGCCATGTACCCTTTCTCTGATACCATGGTTTCAATTGTGGTCTGCCTTCAGAAAATTAACTTGCAAGCAACTTCCGATCCCGCAATCATGCGTGATTGTCGATCTCTTGGTCTCTGGAAGATTCCCTCGATCAATGATTCAGGTGTCTTATATTTTCCTGCCTTCTTTTCTTTGTCCACACACAATCCTTATTCTCAATGACCAAGTGACATGTGGCCCTTCAAACCAACGAACAAGATCGATTTCTCCTTTAGGTATTCAATAGTCTCGATTCTCAAGCTCCACTTCCTCCCAGAGAATTTCACCCAGAGTCCATGATCCAACGACGTGTGTCCCTTTTGGATCCACAGTCACAATCCCTTCGGGTATTCGGGGTTCATAGATCTCAACTTTCCAACCTTTCAACCTTCCTTTGATTTTTAATGGAGTTGAAAATCCACTGACGCGTGTCCCCTTTTGGATTGACGGTCGAGATCTCCTTTGGGTCTCTGGACTTCGGAGATTTCAAGTCTCAAATTTTCGTTTCTTCTTACAGGATATATTTCGAAATGGAATATCTGCTGACATCTATCCTCCTCGAATCAATGGCCACAATCCCTTCGGGTATTCGAGGTTCGAAAATCTCAACTTTCCAATCTTTCCTCCTTCCTTTGGTTTTATTTGGAGTTAGCGATCGACTAACGCATGTCTCTTAGAATCGTACAGTTGAGTTTGACTTCTGGTTTTCGGGGTTTGGGAATCTCAACTCTTAACTTTCTTTGCTTGCTTTTTCTGGAGTGTCTTTCCCTGAACTGCACAGATTTTTTCCATGCGTCCTTCTGGAGATCAACGGTTTGGATATTCTTTGGGTATTCAATGTTCCGGACTTCGGGACTTTAGGCTAATCGCTGGTGGTAAAAATCCTGGAGTGATGTCACTTACTTACGTCACTTGATGATGTGTCATGAGCCTAGTTGCTACCACATGTCACTCAGATTTGTGATTTGCATGTACCGAAAATGATGAATCAACTTGACACTTGTCATTGTCTAATTATGCCACATGTCCTTGTTGACGTGGATCCTCATTCACTTCAGGACTTCAACCTTCAGGACTTTGGGTATTTCGACTTTTGAAGTCGCCAATTCTTTCGAAGTGAGAATCCCTGAACTGTAACCTCCTTGTAACTTTTAGACCCGGACTAAATGTTGTTCGTCGATCATATTCTTAGATTGATGGCTCAATATTTATGCGATGTTTCCTTTCTATCTTATCCTGACCTTCCACTTTAAAATGATCTGACAGCTAACGTTTACTCCGACTCTCTGGACTTCGGGGATTTCATATCTCAAACTGAAAATTCTTGAAGTGATTTCCTCCGGAGTTGTGGATCGTGTGCCACCTGTCAGTCTTGATGGTGGATGTTCCTTGCTTACTTTGGGACTATGGGACTTTGACAAGTCTACTCTCTTACACTCATCCAAAGTCTTAACCTTCATGCATGTATTTCTGAATCCGACGAATGTTGATCCTCAACGCTCAGATCCAACAGATCAGATCTGTACTTCTCCTCTGCACTTCCTCTAGTCACTGGATGCTGATCTAACGATCATCGGGTATTCGAGATTAGTGATCCAATGACCACTGTCGTTCTTCCTCCTGATATTTATGATCTCTCTGACTTAGAAGGTTTTCTCGACCTTTTCTCCTCCTGCGAGTTTGTCTCTTGGATCTCTTCTTCACTTTTGGAACCCGCTATCTCGTTTGAGATTTCTCATTTTCTTCACTCTCGAGGTTTGGTTCACTGCTGTTCTTGCCATCAATAACAAGTAGATTCTTCCTGTAAACATGCCAACAATCTCCCCATTTTGCATTGATGGCAAACCTGAAAGGATGCACTATTCTGCTTAGACCTCCAACTGTAGCATACGAACAACACCTTTTTCTGCCCCTTTGACATCAATGTCAAAGAGAACAGAGAGTGACTCTGTGCTCCCCCTAATCATATATAATAGGAGCACTCTCCCCCTGATCAGATAGACTATTTAACTTGGTAACATGGTCACGCCCAACTTCTGGCGTAAATACTCAAACTGAGCCTTTGCAAGCGGTTTAGTGAAGATATCAACAATCTGATCTTGGGATGGAATATAATGCAAAGAAAAAACAATGTTGGTTACAGGTTCCCTCAAGAAGTGATACTTGATGGGTATATGCTTGGTCTTGGAGTGAAATACATGATTTTTTGATACACTAGTGGCACTAGTATTATCACAATGAATTGGGATCGGTGCACTATACTTTACCTCCAAGTCTACAAGTGTCTGAATCATTCATAATACTTGAGTACAACAAGTGGAAATTGCAATGTATTAAGCTTCTATAGTTTATAAGGAAATGGAACCTTGCTTCTTGCTCAACCATGATACAAGAGAATCTCCTAAGAAGAATGTACCACCACTTGTGCTTTTCCTTTCATCCACACATTTAGCCCAATCAACATAGGAATAGATTGATAGTTGAAAATTCTGATTCTTAGGATACCATAGGCCATAGTTCATTGTTCCTTTCAAGTATCTGGATATTCTTTTGACAACTAACAAATGACTATGTTTAGGTGCAACCTGATACCTTCCTACCATTCCAACAACATGCATTATGTTTGGACGGGATGCTATGATGTACAATAGGTTTCCTATCATAGACCTATAGGAACTCTGATCAACATTAGGTGAGTCATCATCCTTGCTTAACTTGCATCCAGTGACCATAGGTGTGCTCATAGGTGTAGAATCTTCCATTTGAAACCTTTTCAACATTTCTCTTTGATATTTCTCCTGAGAAAGAAATAATCTTTTAGACCTCTGAGTAATTTGCAGACTAAGAAAAAATGACAATTCCCCTATCATAGACATTTCAAATTCAGATTGCATGGTAGAGGCAAACCATTGTACTGATGACGCATTATTTCTTCTGAAGATGATGTCATCTACATAGACCAACACACTGAGAAAATCATTACCCTCTTTTTTGATATATAGATTGTTGTCAATTGTTCCTCTCTTGAACCCTTTGTCTTGAATATACTTATCCAGTTTGTAATACAAGGCACGACGAGCTTGTTTCAACCCATATAAGGATTTCTTCAGCTTGCAGACAAAGTTAGGTTTATCTGACAGTTGGAAACCCTCTGGTTGTTCCATACATATTTCTTCTTTTAGATCTCCATTTAGAAAAGATGACTTGAAATTCATTTGATAGAATTTAAACTATTTGTGATAAGCATAGGCAAGAAACATTCTAATAGCTTCTAATCTTTCTATGGAGGCAAACGTTTCATCAAAGTCTAGTCCTAATATTTGAGCATATCCTTTGCAGACCAATCTAGCCTTATTTCTTACAATATTTTCTTGCTCATTCATCTTATTTTTGTAGACCCATCTGGACCCTATTACATATTTATTTGCTAGCCTAGGAACGAGTTCCCAAGTGTCATTCTTTCCAATCTGGTCGAGTTCCTCATTCATTGATTTTAACCAATTTACATTTTCACTGGCTTCATTGAAGTTCTTGGGTTCCACCATGGATATAAAGGATATATGTGATTGGTTGGTGTCTTTGATTATCCTCCTCTTGGTTTGTATACCTTTGTATTTCTCACCAATTATTTGACTTTCATGATGATTCTTTTGAGTAATTATGGAGGAAGGATTTGATGTTGATTGTTGTCATCACTCTTCTTGTCTAGGTGTCTCTTCTCCACCTGATTCATCATCTTCTTGTGACTCTGGGATTTGTTGTTCTTCATTTTCATTATTCTCATCATATTTTTCATCTGGCTTAGTGCTTATTCTCTGCTGATATTTACATGAGCTTCTTCATCAATTCAAACATCAATACAGTCTACTAATTTATGCATTATTTTGTTAAAGCATCTGTAACCTTTACTGTTCATTGCATATCCTAAGAATATACCTTCAGCAGCTCTACTATCAAATTTTCCTAGATGATCATCATTATTTTTGATGTAGCATTTACTTCCAAATACTTTGAAGTGATTGATGGATGCAGGTCGACCAAACCACAACTTATGTGGAGTTTTATCACTATTCAGCCTTAGATGTTCTTTGTTCAAAATATGAACAACTGTGTGAACAACCTCCACCCAGAAGGTTTGTGAAATGTCCCTTTCATTCATCATGGCCCTTGCCATCTGCTGAACTGATCTATTTTGGCATTCTACAACTCCATTTTGCTGAGGAGTACCTGTAATAGTATATTCTCTTTTAATTCCATGTATATCACATAATTCTTTGAAATATCTTGACATAAATTCTCCTCCTCTGTCTGAGCGAATTGCCTTTAACTTTCTTCCTGTCTGATTCTCGGCTAATGCCTTAAACATTTTGAACTTCTCAAACACATCAAATTTTTTTCTCAGAAAGGCAACCCACGTACGTCTAGAGAAGTCATCAATGACTAGCATAAAGTAACGTTCTCCTCCAATTCATTATTTTCGCAATGCTCCACACAGATCCATATGAACAAGTTGAATCGGTTTCTCTGAAGATGTGAAACTCCTTGATTTGAATTGGGTACGAGTCAACTTCCCCATTTGGCAGGACTCGCATACAGATTTATTAGGCTTAGATATTTTTGGAAGGTCTTTCACAACACCTTCATTATTCATATTGACAATATGATCAAAATTCAGGTGTCCAAGCCTTCTGTGCCATAACCAAATTTCATCATTTTTTCTTAAATGACATTTCTCCTTATCTTCCTTCAGAACATATACATTGTTTTCAGTTCTAACCCCTTTTGCAAGCAACTCTCCTATTTTTGTTGTCTTTATTTTACAATTCTTGGCAGTGAAAGTGACTTCACATCCTCTGTCACATTTCTGACTGACACTGAGAAGATTATGCTTTAAACCATCAACAAATAATACATATTGAGATTTTCTTCTTCCATTACTTAAGCTTATTATACCTTTACCTCTGATCTTTCTTGGAGAATCATTTCCAAAGTTCACACTTCCTGATTTATTTTCCTTAAGTGATAGGAACTTACTTTTGTCACCTGTCATATGACTGGAGCATCCGCTGTCAATATACCAAGAGTCTTTTTGTCTTTGAGCTGACAACACCAATCCACACTTGTTATTTTCATTCTTCTTCCAAACCTTGACGTTTTCGGCTCTGTGATTTGAATCTGTCTTATAGTTCTTTAAGCGACAGTATGCAACTTAATGTTCATAATTATGGCATATGTAACATTCTGGTTCATTGAACAAAGGATCATAATGATTGTTATGCTTATTCTGCGTCTTTTTCAGAGACATCACATGATTTGCAGTCTATGGTTGTTTGTAACTTGGCTGTCTTATTCTTTGTTGAGACATGTATTTATTCCTTGGCTATCTTGATTGCTCATGTCTAAATCTTAGAGAACAATTTACAACTTTGTGGCCAAAGTTAGAGCAGTAAAAACAATATACATAGAAAAAATATTTGTACTTGGAAAATGGCTATCTTCTTTGAGTAGGTCAACTTTTTCCATGCTGATGATTTTCTTGAGCAGAGAGTGTAATATTTCATGTTTCTTCATATTCAGTTCTGGTAGATTTTCCTTCACTCCTCCTTGGCGGTTGATTCTCTTCCTTTGTTTCTGCAGGTTTGTTGTTGTCAGTAGTTGTAGATTTGACAAACTTGATGGATTCTTTGTTTCTTCGCTGAACACTACTTGATACCTCTTCATAACCCAAACCAGTTTTCAACTTTGAATTTCTTTGCTGATTCAGAATGGAGGCTAATCCTTCTGAGGATTTAATACTTGTCAGATTCTGATGATATAAGGCCTGGAATTTCTCTATATCTTTTATGACAGTGACTACTTTAGCTTCCAATTTTTCACCTTTTGTTTCGGCTTCCTTCAATTGTTGTTTGAGGATGTCTTCAATCTTATTAGCTTCTTCTAAATTAACCTTCAACATATTAATTTCTTCAGATGGTTCCTTGCATGTTTTCTGATACCTGAGAAGTAACTGTTTTTGTTTTCTTTTCTTTTCTTTGAGTCTATTAATTCTCTTCCATGGCACTGACAAGTTCTCCTTCAAGATCTACTTCTTCTTCACAGTCAACGAAATCACTTCCTGTATCTTCATTGTTTAGATATTCTAAAGCTATTAGCATGATATAATTTATTTTATCTTCAATAGAAGAGTCACTTCTTTCATCATTTGAGGGATCATCATCATTGTTTACACAAAGGATTTTCTTCTTAAAATTATTCTCTTTATAGACCTTTTTGTGTTTGTTCTTCTCTTCATCGTCATATGTCTGATCCTTTCTTTTGTGAGGACACTTAGATGAAAAATGATCTATATTACCACATTTGAAACATTTGAAGGTCAGTTTACCTTTGTATTTGCCTGATCCTTTCTTCAGTCTTCTCACAAAATTTGCTTCAATCTCATCTATATTGGAGTCCATGTTTTTCTCTACTTTAAAAGATTCCTCTCTTGTAGTAGATTTACCTTTGGTGATTCTCATTTCATAAGCAGTTAGGGTTACAAGAAGTTGATCTAGTGTCAACGTTTTGAGATCAACTATTTCCTCTATAGCAGAGACCTTTGAGTTAAATCTATCAGGAAGAGATCTTAATATTTTATGGATTAGAAAAGAATCAACTATCGTTTCACCTAGGCATTTCATAGTGTTGACAAGTTCTTCTATACATAAGAAGTACTTATTGATAGTTTCGTCATCATCCATCTTTAACTTCTCAAACTTCAGTCTGTGAGTCTGAAGTTTTGTGTCTTTCACTTTTTCATCACCTTCATAACTACTTATGAACTTGTCCCACATAACTTTTGTTGAATCACAGTGAATGAATTTGACAAACTCTTCTTCTACAAGCCCAATCAGAATAGAATTCATATCTTTAGCATTGAAGATGAATTTTAGATTTTTATCCTTATTAGCTAGTACAACTGGCTTTACATAACCAGTCTCTACCACATCCTAGACATCTGTACCTAAGGCCATTATGTAGGTTCTCATCCTAAATTTCCAGAAAGAATTTTTTTTTCCATTGAACAGGGGGGACTTATTGGTTCAATTTCCTTCATGTCTTGTCATGTTTAAGCTTATTGATCCACCTTTAAATAAAAGGAACCCGCTCTGATACCAATTGTTGGAAATATAATTGAGAGGGGGGGGGTGAATCAGTTATAATATAAGATTGAAACTTTTTGTTCTTTTCTGAATCTTTCTAAATTATTATTTAATGTGTTACTGATAACTTAACATGCATAGATAAAAAGTATTTGATCCATCACATGAAATACATAGAGACACAAATTTCTCATGAGGAAACCCATCAAGGGAGAAAACCTCTTCTTCTTAGGATGTAAATCAAGCTCCAACTTTCATGTACATCACAGTCTTTGAGCTCCAACTCAAATATGAGGCTACAACCTCTGATATCAAGCTACAACTTGTAGAGAGCACCAAATCTCAGATTTCTCTAGCACCAACTAGATGGAAGCACCAACTCCCAGGTTTCTCTAGCACCCACTAGAAGGAAGCACTAACTCCCATAATATCGTCTAGCACCAACTAGAATTTAGAGGACTGCAATCCTCCCTAGCACCACCCTACCACCCTTATTGAATCTTACAAAACTTTACTTACTTGCTCAGTCTCTTCTAGCTTCTATTCTTTGTTCCGCTTCTATCCTCTAGTCGTTCTCCTACTATTCACATCGATACCCTGTTCAACTTCTCTTTCTTATATTTATACTCCGTGCTGCCTTTGCATGCTATAAAATGCATTTCTGATCTCCTCTGCAGGTAGTCCTCTTCCTCTCTACCTACCCACATGCATCACTATTGAAGTAACACACACTGTTCTCTGTTTTGCATTTCATTCTCACATTGAGCACTCTGCCCGATCATCATAGAAACTCATTGTCTTCTCTGGAGGTCATGCAGTATCTATTCATCATCAATGGTAGTTATCCAAATATTCTTTGGCTTCTCTGGTTGTCGAAACTTTTCATATTCTTTGTCAGTTACAACCAGTCAATTATGGATTCTTTAGCTTCTAAGCCCCTACCTTCACGTGACCACTGGTGGTGACCAAATGCCTATTCAAAAGGATCTTTTCTTTCTTGGTCTAGCGAGCGCTAGCCCCCTTTATTTCAATATGAAATTGGGTGATGAAATTCACATTACCACGAGATTGTGGGCGCGAGCTCTCTTCTCGTTAGCCCCCTATCGCATGTGACCTCAGGCTATCTCTTTGCATAGGAGAACGATTGCGATCACGTCCAACAATAGTTTTGGGATTAATTGCTTTTCTCCCCAAAATCTACCTCCATCTTCCACATACCCTTTCTCCCATACCATGTTTTCAATTGTGGCCTGCCCTCAGAAAATTAACTTGCAAGCAACTTCCAATCCCACAATCATGCATTATTTTCAATCTCTTAGTCTCTGATAGATTGCCTCGATCAATAGATCAGATCTCTTGTCTTTTCCTGACTTCTTTCCTTCGTCCACACATGATCCTTAGTCTCCATGACCAAGTGACATGTGGCCCTTTAAACCAACGGACTAGATCGATTTCACCTTTAGGGATTCATGAGTCTCGATTCTCAAGCTCCGCTTTCTCTCAGAGTGTTTCAACCGGAGTTCATGATCCAATGACGCGTGTCCCTTTTGGATCGCCGGTCACAATCCCTTCGGGTATTCGGGGTTCAGAGATCTCAACTTTCCGACCTTTCAAGCTTCCTTTTCTTTTTAATGGAGCTGACAATCCACTGACGCGTGTCCCCTTTTAGATCGACGGTCAAGAACTCCTTTGGGTCTCCGGACTTAAGAGATTTCAAATCTCAAATTCTCATTTCTTCTAACTAGATATCTTCCGAAATGGAATATCTGCTGACATCTATCCTCCTCGAATCAACGGTCACAATCCCTTCGGGTATTCGGGGTTCGACAATCTCAACTTTCCAACCTTTCCTCCTTCTTTTCATTTTATCTGGAGTTAGCGATAGACTGACGCATGTCTCTCAGAATCATATGGTTGACATTGACTTTGGGTTTTTGGGGTTCGGGAATCTCAACTCTTAACTTTCATTTCTTTCTTTTTCTGGAGTGTCTTTCCCCGAACTGTACAGATTTCTGCCACACGTCCTTTTGGCGATCAATGGTCTGGATCTTCTTCGGGTATTTGACGTTTGCGACTTCGGGACTTTAGGCTAATCGCTGGTGGTAAAACTCCCAAAGTGACATCACTTACTTATGTCACTTGATGATGTGTCATGAGCCTAGTTGCTTCCACATGTCACTCAGATTTGTGATTTGCACGTACCTAAAATGCCAAATCAACTTGACACTTGTCAATGTCTGATTGCACCACGTGTCCTTGCTGACGTGGATCCTCATTCACTTCGGGACTTCTGCCTTTGGGACTTTGGGTATTTTGACTTTTCAAGTCGCCAATTATTTCGAAGTGAGAATCCCTGAACAATAATCTCCTCGCAAATTTTAGACCCAAACTAAATGTTTTTCAATCATGTTCTTATATTGATGGATCAATCTTTCTGCGATGCTACTTTTCTAGCTTATCCTGGCCTTCCACTTTAAAATGATCTGACGGCTGACGTTTACTCTGTCTCTCCGGCTCTCTGAACTTCGAGGATTTCAGATCTCAAACTGAAAATTCTCGAAGTGATTTGCTCCGGAGTATCATGTGCCACCTGTTAGTATTGACGATGGATGGACCCTGATTACTTCAGGAATTCAGGACTTTGACAAGTCTTCTCTCCTATGCTCATCCAAAGGCTTAACCTTCATGCATGTATTTCTAACTCCAACGACTATTGATCCTCGATGCTTAGATCCAATGAATCAGATCTATACTTCTCCTTTGTGCTTCCTCTGGTCACTGGACGCTGATCTAACGGTCATCGGGTATTCAGGATTAGTGATCCAACGACCACTGTCATTCTTCCTCTTGAGCTTTCTGATCTCTCTAACTTAAAAGTTTTTCTTGACCTTTTCTCCTCCTGCGAGTCCATCTCTTGGATCGCATCTGCACTTCTAGAACCTGCTATCTCTTCTGAGCTTTCTTGTCTTCTACACTCTTGAGATTTGGTTCGCTGCTGTTCTTACCATCAATGACAAGCACATTCTTCCTGTAAACATGCCAACAGTTGTAGCCTCCTTCTGTTTGTAGACATAGAATTGGGGAGTTGGAGCTTCCATTAGGTTGTAGCCTGAGAAAATAGGGGGTTGGAGCCTCCTTCTAGTTGCAGTTGGAAAACATAGGAAGTTGGTGCTTCCAATGAATGTAATTCTTCAAGACATATAAGAAAAATCATTCCATGGTTTTCTCCCGCTTTGGGTTTCCATGTAAAACACTGGTGTTCTGTGTATGTGTATGATTTTTCATTTGTTCGTTACTCATTATTCGATGATAATTCTACATTGATATAACATTTGGATTATTTGGTTTAAAAGGATTATAATTTATTTATTACTGATTCACCCCCCCTCTCAGTAAACCAACAATTGGTATTAGAGGAGGTTGCTTCAGACATCAGTTTAACCACTGAAAGGTAGATCATGGAGAGAAAAAACTTGTATAAAAATAGAATACCACAGTTTGATGGACAAAAGTATGCTTTTTGGTCATAAGGATTGATCCAGATTATTTTCAGCATGAAATGAGATCGGAGATATAATAAAGAAATGCATAGAGATATCGTAGATGTTCGATAATATAATATAAATGTATCAGAGATGCAACCATAAACATAGATATACAGTAATACATGATTTCTTTAATGAAAGAAATGTACAGAGACTGTAAAAATACAAAGTGAAAGACTTGCTAGAATGGTGGTAGCTTATCTCTGAGAAGAGATGTGACGGCTACTCGCATTTGCAAGAAGATGATTACAATGAGTCTCTGAAGGAATTTTTACAATAAGCAGGAATGCCAAAAATCCTAGACATCCAAAAACCTAACCCTACGAGATGAAGCGCCAAAAGTCATGTGGGCCCCGTTTGGGTAAGTGAGTACATCAACTTCCCGTGGTCGTAACTTTTGCATACGATCTCCGTTTTAGGTGTGTGATAGCTCGTTGGAAAGGTATCACCGAGGAGATTCATTTTGGTGGCCCAATAATGCCTTTGTATATCATTGAGAACCTCAATCTTGAAAAAACTTCATTTGGGCCCTCAAAATGGACCCGAAAGTTAAAACCTGCTAAAAATAGTAAATTACCAAAATTGCCAAATTTGCCAGAAAACTGTTTTGAGCCATTTGGAAAAAGTGGGTGGCCACCGATATCCACTTGGATCAATCCTCCCTCCTTAGGAAGTAATGGTCTCCATTGCATTGAGTTCTCGGGGGAGAGGGAAAAACATTTGTTGAATCTGCATCTTGGTGAGCTGCTTGTCTTGTTGGAGACGTCGCGCTGCTCAGTTTGTGGAAATCTGTCATGAACCTGTTGAGATTGAGGTTGTTCAACAAGTCGAGATACATGAGAGGACGATGTGCAGAAGGAATCTTTGCACTTTAATGCAGCCTTGTCGACCTGCTTCTGTTGGATAGAAGGTGCTTGGGGCAAGGCTGTAGTGGTTGCAGTGTCCTTTTGTTCTCCTTTTGAACAGATTGTGAAGAAGCTGAATTTTGCA
>JZKD02S1429326.1:589303-621253 GCA_000966675.3 Picea glauca
GGTATATTTGATTTTTTTTTGTTCTTTTTGATGATTTTGAAAAAGAATAAAGGAATATTACGTTACAATGGAGGAACGAGTACAACAAACATACAAGCTCAAGGCACAAGGACAATACTGATGTTCTAGGGAAATGATACTCAGGAAAAATCCTCCAGTGGCCAAAGGTGTTAAGACGCAAAGGCAAACTGTTACTAGGATGATGGGTAGAGGATGAAAATGCAGTTGATAGAACACATAATGGTAACGTCCTTCGATGTAAGTTTAACGAGTCCAGAGAAGGTAAGCTCGGTGGTTTTTCATATTTAGAGAGTCTGAAAAAGCATAAAAGGAAACTCTATTGGGGTACCTTTTTCGTCAATAGTCTATTCGGTTCGAAAAAGGGATAAACTAGCACCGATTAGACGTCAATTCAAAACCATTTTAACGAGTGTGAAAAGGACAAGATCACTCGACTATTTTTTCACTTTTAAGGAGTCTGAAAAAAACTTAACTATGGACTCTGTCAGGAATGTTCTTCTGGACCATTTTAATGAGTGTGAAAGAATAAGTTCACTCAAAAATCTTTTCAATTTTAGGGAGTCTGAAAAGAGCTTAACTATGGACTCCGGGGGGGTGTCTTTTTCGTAAATTTAGTTCCTCAGGCCTGAAAAAGGGATAAAATTATACCTGAGGATACTCTTCTAAAGAATGAAAATTCAATAGAGTACTCCTTTGTTCGTACAGTTGACCATCTGGAACAAAAAAGGGGTAAACTACCGCCGGATAGACGTGACTTCAAATTTCAGTTTAATGAGCGTGAAAGGTCACAAGATCATTCGACAATCTTTTCATGTTTAGAGGGTCTGAAAAGGGCTTAAAAGGAGACCCGTTATGTTGTGGGAGTCCGGAGGGTGAGACAAAGAGTGAAAAAAGACCCATGCAAATGAGGCTCAAACTCGTATTTAGGAAATACTATATGGACTCCCGAGCCTACAGTGTTGTTATAAACGACATGGACACCATAATGCAACCAGGACCTACCTAGGGCGTCCATGTTTTGGTAATCTCTACCACCAAGTTGCGACACTTCTAGAGCAGATATGACAGTTCCGTGTCACAACCGGATGGGATCGATCCTATATCATAAGAAAAAAAGACAACGAGATGCAACAGTTGGGATGAAATCCTACCCTATATGCTCAAGTTGATTTTGAAATTTTTTTTTTATGGACTGTCAATATATATTTTATTTTTTTTTATTTTTCGAAAATCAATAAAAATTGTCCCAATACCTGATCAAATCCCTCCCATATAACTCCCGGATCACTCAAAATGGTTTTTGGTATAAAGAAATTGATAAAGGGGCCCAAAAAATTGACAAAAAGAAGCCAAAAACTCTATAAATAGAAGCTGGCAGCTCATTATCACCATTGCTGATTTGGAAATTGACTCTGGAGCCAAAACACCCTCTTTGCCAAAGATCATGATTCCGGACGCTACAGTGGACGAAACAAACTTCTGCTTGGACCAAGTAAGTACAAACTCCCTAGCCTTGTTATTCAATACTTCATTTGATGCTTTTATTTGATTTTGGGGGTGGGTGTCGACCTTAAAGAGGTCGGTCGTAGGCAAACGCGGGTTGTCCAGGGACAGCCCATGGGTACTCACGCGCAGAGCCAAAGATGCCCATGAGTACCCCGGGACTGTCGCCTCGACAGGCCGCGGGTACCCCCCGCGTGATGAAAAACTTAATTTAAACAAGTACTAACCCCCCCCCTGTTTTCTTTTTTGTGTTGGCAGGATGTATGTTCAGTGGAGGGAGAGGGAGCACGAGGCTGCCAATGAGTTAGTGGTTGCAGATACGAACATTATGGCCGTGCTGATGTAGTGTGGTTTAGTGAAATTATTTTTGTGTCCATTTATGCGCATGCAACCAAGGCTACTGAACGCCCTGGTTGACTATTGGCACCCTGATGTAGAGGCTTTCATGATAGAGGGGCAATCCTTGGTGCCCACCACCGAGGATATTTATTTTTTGACTGGCCTCTCGAGGAGAGGGGAACCAGTCAACTTTCATACTTTTCCTGTGGGGCCGAGCAAAGTCTCAGAGTTGATAGAGGAGTATTGTGAGGCTAGGACCGATCAGAGATCTTCCTCGGTACCTGTTAGTAGGATTACCAGCCTCGCCCTTCAGACTATTTTATCGCTCATTGGGCAGATTACCGTCTCTGTAGCCGTGCATCAGGCTTCGCGCGCACAGATGAACTGTGCAATCCAGTGCATGAATGCACAAATTTTTGATTGGAGTACCACACTACTAGCGAGCATGACGAGTCAGTTGACAGCTTGCAGACAATGGACACACAGGAAATTCGGGTTTGGGACCATCCTGTGTTCGTTTTTCTTCGAGAGAGTTCCATGTTTTAGTCCTCGACTGAAAGTACGAGGACATCTGGCTACTTTCCCTGCAGTATGCAGATGGGCAGTGTTGCTTCCGCGACAAGGTGTGGAAGGATCGTAGAGGCCTTCAACGACGAATTTTTTGCTTGGCTGTCACGACAGATCCTAGCTATTGAGGACTACCCATACGCGGGGATTGACTTCTCCAGAGATCCAGCGATACCAGTGCCTCCTGGTGAGGAGCGAGGGGAGATGGGTAAGTCTCCACCTATACAGATTTTTTTTGTTTGCATATGTAATTTTTATGTCTTTTTGATATATATATCATGTTTTTGTATACCAGAGTTTTTGATGGGTGAAAATTTTTTGCATGCAGATGTGGGACCCATGCGACCTGCCGACTAGGAACGGAACAGGTGTCGCCCATGGCCCGAAGCCGCAGCTGCCGCCGCTATAGGAGCAGTAGTGGCAGGGAACCTCCCAGCAGGAGAGGTCGAGAGGGTCCTGAGGCGAATTGAGCGGAACTTTACTACGCTCACTCGCACAGTTCCCATGGCAGAGATAGAGGACTTGCCGCCCTCCTTGCAGACTCATATTGTGGGGGTACATCGAACATGGGTCTGATTGTTTAGGCGTTTGGGCCAGGCTGTATATGATTATAACAGGGCCCATAGGCCTTGAACAGACTTTAGACTTTTATGTTCCACGAGCACTGATATGTATATATTTTTTGAGGGCATAAGCCCAGTGACTCGTTATTGTTCCCACTTTTTGAGGCGCTTGTGCCCATCTATGTACTCTGAGGATTTTATGATGTTTATATATGGTTTTTATTTCTTTTTTGTGTCTTATGGATTATGTGTACAAAAATGTATTTACATGTTTATGTTCATGATCTTTTTATATGTGAGCGAGATGCCAATCTAAAATGTGATTAGCTAGAGTATCTGTGATTTGATTTAGACTCCTAGGAACATGAAAATATGTAATATAATCAAAGTTGCGTTCCAAGAGACGTACCCTAAGGAATCGTCGGTGTAAAGTTGGGTCATGAACTCGGTATATTCTGTTTAGCTGCGACACAACCATTTGAGCATCTAGATAGACCCGGAGACGAGATATACCCAATGACAAAGCGTCATGAAGAAACTCAATAACTGCACTATACTCAGCAACATTATTTGTGGTGTCGCCTAAGCATATCCCTTCGGAAGATAACAAATGACCCTGTGGTGTAAAGATTACCCAAGCTGCGGAAGCAAGCCTCCGCGTGTGTCGACTAGCACCGTCCGCATACCCAATGAACACATCAGACTCACTTGACATCTTCCATAGTGATGAAAGATAACATCAATGACACGTCCATAACACGTTTTTCAAAAGAAACGTAAAACAGTAATAGCACAAAGACTATACATATGTTACAAAAAGTTACCCACAGTGACCTTTCTATGAGTAATACTTCTTGAGGTAGAGCCCATTTCTAGGCTCCGCCAAAGCATTCCCTTCAAAATCGACCAAACGATAAGCACCCTTTTTTAAAACCTCCTTAATAATGAAGGGTCCGAACCACATGGGTTTAAACTTTCCTGCCCCTAGGGGGTCCTTGTCTTGGTCATAGACCAGGACAAGGTTGCCCTCAAAAAAAATCCGAGGATGAACGGACCTATCATATTGACACTTGACCTTATGTTTATGAGCCTCATTGGCCAGGGCTGCATCGCGACGCTGCTCATCAAGCTTCTCAAGGTGTACTAACTGCTCTTCAAGTGGAGAAGTGTCTGGCAATAACTATACTTCCAATTTTAGAGATGGGATTTGACATTCGATGGGAAAGACTGCCTCCAGCCTGTAAACGAGTTGGAAAGGTGAGAAACTGGTTGCAGTCTTAACAGATGTTTGATAAGCCCATAACACTGAGTATAAGATTTTTGTTTACAGCTTCCACCTGCCCATTGGCTTGGGGGTAGTAAGGTGATGAGTGTTCCTGCTGTAACCCAAGATTTGATGTTAATTCAGACATCATTTGATTATGAAAGTGACTGCCATGGTCAGTGACAATCTCTCTCGGGACGCCAAACCTTGCTATAATCTGGTTGAATAAGACGAGAGTTGTAGTCTCTCCATCATCTTTGAACGTCGGCATAGCTTTGACCCACTTAGTGAAGTAGTCGAAAACTACGACGATATAGCGGTGCCCCCTTGCGGAAGGGGGGTTGCATGTAGTGTAATCAATCCCCCACTTAGTGAAGGGATCAACTGTGATGATAGGAAACATAGGAGCTGGATGTGCCCTCATCTTTCGAGAGAAGATTTGACACGGATGACACTTCTTGACCGACTCGATACAATCTTTGATAAGTGTGGGCCAGAAGTAGCCTACTCGTAATATCTTTTGGGTTGTTGCCAACCCAGATAAGTGACCGCCACAAGATCTTGTATTACAATCGTTGAGCACTATGACGGCCTCCTCATGAGTGAGATATCGACGCAAGATGCAGTCTACACCTCTTCAATACAACGTATCATCGAGTATGAGATAGTTCTTAGCCTGATGGCATATCCACCGATGCTCGTCACGAGAAGCAGAGGTGGGGCACTTAAAATTATGGATATAGATCAGTATATCTCCGTACCAGGGGTTTGACGATTCAATTAAAAACATATCCCCCCGGATAGGCGATTCCTCAGGCACAATGTCACCTGACTCAACCAGAAGTTCCGAAATAAGTTCTGCGAAGACCAATGACTTCTTGGACTTTGTTGAAACGAAGTCTAAGTCAAATTCTTGGAGGATGACCATCCATCGACTGATTTTTCTGCCGATAAATCGTCGTGTCAACATGTACTGGAATGGATTCATGACAGCAACGATGGTGGTCTTACGAAACAGAACATAGTGACGGAACCGTTGAACAGCATGAACTACTGCCAACGCAAGTTTTTCTAAATGGGTATAATTAAGTTCCGGTCTTACGAGGCCTCGGCTCATGTAATAGATCACGTATTCTGAAAATGAATCATCTTCCTGAACTAAAACCATGCCTATGGTTGAATCTGCGACAACCAGATATAATAGGAAATCCTTGTTATAATTAGGTGTCCGTAGCAGAGGTGTGGTTGTAAGGGCATGTTTTAATGCATCGAAAGAGCATTGAACGACTTCGTCCCAGAAAAAGGGAACATATTTCTTCAGTAAACGCATAAAGCCCTTGGTGATTTCGGCATAGTTGGCGATGAAGCGTCGTAAGAAGTTCGACTTGCCTTGAAGACTTTGAAGTTGTAAGATTGTGCGTGGGGGGGGCAACTGGATTATTGCCTCCACCTTAAGAGGATCCACCATGATCCCTGTGGTTAACATGATGAAACCTAACAAACGTCCTAACGTGACGCAAAAGCTGCACTTGTTGGGATTCAAGCGAATCCTGAAGTAGCGACAGCGTTCGAAGATTAGTCTGAGGTGCATAGGATGATCTTTTTGCTTGCGAGAGCATGATGCTAAATCATCTAGATAGGCCTTGACTATATGTTTGAGGTCGTGAAATGCAAAAGACATGGCCCACTGGAAAGTGGCTCTAGGATTCTTGAGGCCAAAAGGCATTTTACGATAGGCGAACGTACCCCACGGACAAATGAATGCGGTTTTGTGTTGGTCTTCAGGTTTGATTTGGATTTGATTATAGCCTGAAAAACCATCCATGAACGAAAAGGCTTCACAACCAGCACATTCATAAATGATCTGGTCGATGAATGGGGTTGGATAATTATCTTTTGGACATGCCTTTTTCAAATCACGGAAATCAGTACATACACGAATCGTGCCTTGTTTTTTATCAACCGACACGGGGTTTGACACCCATTGAGTCAAATGAATAGGGTAAATGAACCCTGCCTTAAGCAATTTCTCAACCTCACTCTTGATGGTTGCTGCTTTCTTAGGATTGACTGGACGAAGTTTTTTTCGAACAGGCTTAGCATCAGGATACGTTGTGATTTCATGTTCAACTATTTTCGGATCGATGCCTGGCATTTCCTCATAAGACCAGGCAAAAACGTCGCGGAATTATTTGAAAAGATTAGTGTAAATCTGAATCTCTTCGGGGGAGCAATCCGCCCCGACGAAGACATTCTCCACAATTCTAGGGTTGCGGGAGATGTTGATAGGTATGGTTTCAGCGATAGTCGCCATATTTCCCTCAGCATAAATTTCCTGTGTAGCCAAGAGGTTAATAGGACATGGATGATTTCCCGTCATGGTGATTGTGAATTCTCCTACCTCGATTCGGTGTAACTCTAGGAGGAAATATGATCTGTGATGAAGATATTCCCAAGGTTTGTCCGGAATAGTCATTGCTTCGATTACTACTTCGTCTGAAGGAAAGACCAAGTCTAACGAATCGGTGTTGGCGAGAGAACCCTGAGCCCAAATAAACTCTAGAGGTGGATCCAACTCTTGTGCGGGAGTCAGATCAGGAGTGGCTGAAGCTTGTTGGAATAAAGAGTACGCTACTTCAGCGGTCGACAAGGGCATGGACATGCTGGAGTACCCCGTCTCATCCATCATGGCTGATGGGGAAGGAAGAATCCATGGATCCTCAAAGTAAGTCGTGCGGAATGACGAAACATGAAAAATCTCAGCCTTGTGATGAGTCGATATAAACTTGACATTGCCATGAGGAGGTGGGTAATCAAAAGTACCCATCAAAGATGGGAACAGCCCAACTCCTACGTTAATGACATCGGCTTGAGGATTATCAATCATGGGAACCGTGGATGCCCCCAAAGCTGGGTCAGGTCTAGAGAAGGGCAATTTATCAATGGTCACGATCTGAACCTCGTGTGGAAACAACAAGAATCGGAAAACCGTAGCGACCATAGCTTGCATAGCATACATCCAACTACGACCTAACAAGAGATTGTAGTCGAGGGGGGCATCGACTACCTCTACTTCGACGCACACGGTCTTCCCTCCTAACTGCACAGGGAAAGAAGGAATGATGCCATGTGGTTGGAAAGAACGATTGTCGAACGCAGTGAGGAGAGTAGGTGATGGAGACAACTCGGGCTGAACAATGGCTTTCCAGCATGCCAATGACATAACGCAAGTCGAAGCGCCCTCGTCGACCACCGTGCAGAAGATATTTCATGTAAAAGTTTTCGTGGGATGAGCCACTACTATCTGAAACACGACGTGGTAAGGAAGATGAGGTTTCAAGTCAGTCATATCTAACATGATGGTACCTGGGTTACAAGTATCAGTAGAGCCTAAAGCAGTCAACAAGGCTTTCCTCTGAGTAGGGCAACTTTGGAGGACCTCCAAAGAAGACATAGCACAAGGGGTTTGGGATAAATCTTCCACCACAGAGTAATTCTGGGCGGCCCTTGCGTTTGGATTGTGAGAAGCTTTCTTAAATGCACCCTTTGGAATGCGTGTCATCGTTTCTCCCAACGTCTTCTCAATCTGTAGAGGAAGAGATGGGGTCTCGGCTTATTTACCCTTTTCAGAGGCGCTTGGTTTACTATAGTCATGCGCTCTAGTCGTTATTAAAGCATCACCCCTAACCATATATACGTTGGCGGATGAGGAATTGTTTAGAGGAGGGAAGGTTTCCTGGCTACCCCCTTCGGCACTTGTAGAGGCTTGAGTTAAATTTTTCCCATGCTGAAAGGGATTAGTCAACACGGCTTGCTGTTGCTGTGTGACAAACTTCTGGGCCTCTGCAAGTCGAGGGCATAGATGGGTCGGGTGATCTTCCGCACACAAGTTGCATGGATACCTCGTCTTCCTTGTTTCCGTGGTGCCCTCACCAGCATTATCAGTAGGTTTTTTATCCCCCTTACCCTTCTTGCGTTGTTTTTTCTTCCCTTTAGGCTGCTGGGTGGCCTTTGGGTTAGTTGTCTGCACGGAGTGTACTTTCGACGTTTGGGTAGGAGGAGCAGCCAAAGCAGTAGTCTGGCTGGCCGCTGAGTGTTGTATAGATAACTGTTGCAATTGTTTTGTCAATTGCTCAGAGGGATTGGTTTGTGCCGAACCAACGATACCATCGACATGTGGTCCGGCTCTCTGTCTAGTTTTATCCAGTATCGATCGTGGTGCATCCAACAGGATGTTGTATAGTAAACCAAACTAAGAATAGATAAGTTCAAACTGTTGAGCCCTCATGATGGCATCTTCTTCAGAGAAAACCCCTTGAGTCGCGATGTATTTGGATAATTGTGGAACTAAAGACTTAAGGAACCACTCAAAAAGGAATGCTGGTGGGACTGGTACTTTGATTAGACTCTTTCGGCATCTCCACTCTCGGATATGATCAGATATATGGCCCGCTGTCGTCTATTCAAAATTGGCAAGCAGTTCTGTTCCAGCGTCGTATATCACATGTAACTGGAAATGGTTAAGGAAGGCCATCACTAGTTCGCCAAAAGAAGAATATCGTGAGCGATCAAGCTCGATGTACCATTTCGTGACGCTCCCATTGAGAGTGCGTTGAAACAATCGCAACTGGACAGAGTCATCTTTCAGTGAGTTAGATGAACACCAAAGATTGAAAGTAGTCATGTGATCACCTGGATGTTCATTAGGCTTGGCCTTGAACTTTGGAATGTCTGAAGGCAACTTCGTTGGCATAGGAGGCCAACGTGGATCGTGAAAAATAGGATCATTTAACAACCATGTCAAATCTGGCAAGTGTAACGTCGCCAAGAATGGTAGTTTAGGTTGCTGTTGATAGCCTGGGAAAAAGGGTCCTGGGGTTTGACTGGCACCAGGTTGCCAGGAAAAGTTTGGTTGCTGGCCCGGATTCTGGTCGAAACCATGACCTTGACCAGCGTAAGGATTTTTCATCTGTGGAGACATCATTGGCTGATTCCCCATAAAAGACATAGGATGTTGGGTATTCATCATGTTTGAAGGAATTTGGGATGGATTACCCCATGCAGGTCCTGATGGGAGAGGCATAGAAGTCTGTTCAGGGTTCCATTGACTGTGGAAAGAATTACCCCAGAATGACATTCTAGCGGATGGAACGAATCCTTGTGCTGAGTTCCAAGGTCCTGCTATATGTGCCCCTGACGTAGGAATAGTACCCTGCGCCAGAGTAGACTATCCAAAGATGGGGGTTCCCCCAGATGGGAAAGAAGTGGATGTGAAAGTGTTGTTACCAAACATCCCGTTCCAAACAAATGGTGACGAACCTACCGACAGAGTTTGTGCAGGTGTTCCTTGACTCCTGGCTCCAAATGAACTTGTGTGTGCAGGTTGCCCGGCGGAATGCTGATGCAATCCACCAAGCGAAGGGGACGAAGGAGAGATATGGCCTCCAGCGTAAGGAAAATAATTAAAATGGACAGGAATGCCCCCAAGTTGACCTTGTCGAGGAGCATTAGAGCTCCCTGCCCCCAGACCCAAAGTCTGTAAAGTGGAGTAAGTGAGTGCAGGACTTGTACCTGAACTGGGAATACCATATGAAAACGGAGGGGCCGTCGCACTAGGTGTGAAGGGAGGTGTGGTCGTCGCGATAGATGGGGTCGGTCCACTGTGATATGTAGTTGTGGCCGAGACCGTAGTGGCTCAGACCGACGATGGCAAGTTAGGAGATGCTTCTCCTGTGGTAGCAACGGTGGTGGGAATGGAAGAATTTCTAGAGGAAGTAACAACGTTTGTTGCCATAGCTATGTGAGGCACTGACAGGCGTTCGTAAAATTGAATTGGCACAATCACTTGTGGCCAAGTATCAGTGGTTGGGGTTTCAACCGAACTAAGAATGACGGTTGATTCCTCCAGGAGTTGTTCGGGCACAATGGTTTGTAACCTGGTTGCTTCGAAATACCCTTGTTGGTCTAGCTTCCGCCTCAATGGTGGCGGGGGTGGCTCCAGTATAACCGGTGGCAGGCCCAGAAGCCTTCGTGACCGACGGAGCTCTGGATCCTCCACTGTGTGAGAATATCCATGACACGCTAAGGTATTCTACACGTGCAAACAGTAACACACACTAAAAGAAAGCCCCTATGAGATAAAACAAGAAAACACTAACTATTTTGAAGAACAGTTACAACAACCAACACTAGAGCAACTTACCGGTGCAAGTGCAACTCGAAAATGGAAGCACCCTCCGGGTATACTCTGCAAAGCGTGGCCCAATTTCTGTCCTAGGTACTACGGTATACCCCCGCAGTCACCTGTGTATGTCCCTAGAAAAGATTGGCAACTAGTTTTCCAGCACACGAACAATCACCAGGGGGGTACAGTCGATAGTCAGGTAGACCACAATGAGCAGGGTATCAAGCCTGAAACCTGTCAAGGGTATCGAGAGAAAATGGTCCAGAAGACAACTGAGGACCTTGAACGGATTCGAGACCCACGAAGCCCCTTGACAAATGCAAACGACGGAATCCCTCAAAAAATCCTCGATATGTGTTCTCCACTACGCTCGGTCTGGATTTGGAGGGGTTATCTTCGCTACCTTTCCTTATGCGACCTCGTGTTTAGCCCCTGTGTTAGAGGAGGGTCCCGGATAACTTCCACGAAACTAGACTTCTACACTCCCTATCACAGACTCCAATGTTTGGTTTTGAGTGGCCTTGGAGAGTTTACTCTCCAACCTATTCCAAGGCCCTAGTCCTGAGCTAGTGTATGAACCCTACAAACAAAAAGTCTAATAGATTTTAATTAGCGTTGCTTTTAATGGGATTTTTTTTACATCACAAGGTATGAAGGTGAAACTGATGGTGTGTAAATACTCAAAGCAAAAACAAATGAAATAATGATGGAAACAAAAACTTTTACTAAATGCAAAAATCAACAACTTTTCACTAAGAAAGACTTCTTTTCTTTTCAATTTTTCTAAGATTTCATGCAGCAACCATAAAGAAATTTTGCCTGACTACGAGCTACTTATGCTCTAAATGTACTGCAAAAACTTATGAAAAAAATACTTCTTCCTAGCTATTGATGCAGCCACACAATCTTCAAAAAAAGAAGAAAATGAAAAAGAGATATATTTTTTATTTATTTAAGTGCTAAATGAAGCAACAAAGGGAAAATGCCGACAAGCACAAAACCAAGAAAACAAAATGAAATTATGGCTTAAAGCGCAGATCACAAAGAACCAGAGAAAAGACACATAATGGCAATCAAGAAAGCACCGACTCTTACGGTTGTCTAAAAACCATAAAAACACAATTTTTTTTTTTTTTTTATCTTTTCTATCAAACATCAACTAAGAAAAAAAACAGGCTAAGGATGAGAGGCCCTAACCTACTGATTGTGTAATCCTAGACTCAAAATCCTGAGAGGAACACTTCTCACCACAGGAGGGGATGACTGCCCCACCCTGAATGAAAAGCAACCCGTCGAACCCGCGACTGTCACTAAAACAAAATGCGTGCAAACACGTGCTGAGCTATAACAGAGCGCGGGTACCCGCGGGCTGAACTGGCACATGCTGCGTGTATGTATCAAATCCAAGACAAAACTAAACACAGGCAGCCCAGACCTGGAAGAGGCCTCTGGTATTGACAACCAGGGTCTCTTGAAGGCTTGTATGCTTCTTCTTTAACAGAAAAGAAAAATAATTGCAAACAATAACAAACACAATAAAGCAGACTGAGACAAGACTGTGAACCAGCAAGACCCAGACAGGATCCAGAAAGCCCCCTGAGAATGTAAAATTCTGTCAGGGAAGAGGATATTGCCTCTTAAGCTCTCTGATTCCTACACGCTATTGAAACCTCTATAGCTAGCGTTCAAACGCAGGCTGTAGAAGGTTAGGGCGCGGGTTACACGCGTGTAGGCCTTCTGCAGGCCGTGTGTACCTCTATGTGTCCCGATAATTAATGTCAAGCAACAGTCAAGGAAAAACTGGTATTAAGAACCAGGTTCCCTGCTAGCTCTGACCTAATAGAAAACAGACATGCAAAGAAAACAAAAAATTCAATCCTTTAAACTACCCAAAAAACCTCAACTAAATCCAGAAACCCTAAGAGTATCTTCCCCAGTGGAGTCGCCAATTCTGTTGTTGGGAAATAATACCCTACGGACTAACAAGCTAGGGATAAACTTGCATGCAGATAATGACCTTAAAGAAATCACTTTTAACCTATCACCCCAAAACATAAAACCCCTTTTTCACATACAAACATGGAAAGGAACTACTAACCTTTTTACTGATGTTTGGTGTAGATCCCCCGTTGCGCTTTGTCCGCTTACTTGAGCTTCTCCTTCCAAAGGCAATCCTGCAATCAAAACAAAACACTACGCATGCATGCTATTTTTCTACTTGTGGGTTAGAGATTAAGCATAAATCAAATAAAACATATATAACTCATGCATTGGGATGGGAAAAGTATTCTTTTATTAATATCAAGATGAATCAACTTACAATAATGATAGAGATTGGCCACCGTTCCTTGATCCTGATCCTGGGCTCCTCCTCTTCTTTGTCCTCCAACTGCTTTGCTTGAATTCTCCTTAGGCTTGAGGAAAGGCTAAAGGGTTGGGACAAATGGATTCGACAATTGGGTAGAGTTTCTTTGCTATAATTTTCCTCTTCCAAATAGTACCCCTACCCCTTCTTTTATAGGCTAGAAGGAGCTAGGGTTTTGGACGAACTCTCGGCCATGCATGGATGGGAGTTTCAGTTAACTGACCCATAGATTTTTGTCCCGTCGGCAACTTTCCTGTTTTTGTGCTTTGTTAGGTAAACGCGGGCTGTAGTAGGCCTGCCAGCGTTCCAACACGTGCTGTGGTAGGCCTGCCAATGTTCCAACGCGTGCAGTAGTAGGTTAGGGCACGTGCTACTTGATTTAAGAGGATTTTTAAGAGTCTGTTCAGCATGGCTTTGGCAATGAAGGGAAATGAGTTGTCCTGATGCCAGGTAAGCATGGATGGTGCAATTTAGGGTTATAACAACCCGGTGATGCACTCCAAGAAAAAGTAGATTCCAATCATGTATCACTTTCTACGGGAACAAGTTGCAGAAAAGAACATTAGAGTTGAGTTTGTGGGCACAAAAGAACAAGTGGCATAAATTTTTACAAAACCACTTCCACGAGAAGCCTTTGAGTATCTTTGCCAGAGACTCAGAGTTATTTCTACTCCAAAATGAATGCTTTTGAATGCTTATCTTATATGTCTTAGATGTACATGAGGAAGCACCATAAAAAAGATAGTTCAGTCAGGGGGAGAAACCCTAGATGGAAAGATACCTTTGTCATTGATGTCAAAGGGGGAGAGATTCATCAGATGTAGATGACGAAGGCATGGTTCCAGAAGGAGAAATGGTCATAGAGATGCAGAGGATAGAGGCATGTTTCCAGGGGGAGCATGAGTGATATGAATTCAATATTGCATGACATAATTTCAGTTTTGCATCAGAGTGTTTCCATCAATGCCAAAGGGGGAGATTGTTGATTAAGGTTGGTTGTCATTGATGTCAACCCTTGAAGAAATTCTGGTAGCACAAAGGTTTGGGTAAGGTACCCAAGTTTGTTTGATGTAAAGATGACTCATTATTGTATTGTCATGGTTGATAATAAGTAGAAATGGATGAACTCCAAAGTGGTCCCCTTATGGTGAAATCCCTCACGAGAAGACGCTTTGTGGATTAAGTTATCCTAGAATTTGTTAGTGAAACTATCCTATATGGATAGTTTTTGTCATTCCATTTCCGGTGGTATGTGGAACACCACATAACTCCTCATGGCTAGAGAGTCATGGCCATGAGAAGTTGGAGAACCTAGGTTTGGGTAATGGACCCAAGTTTGTTTGATGTATAATGGTATGAGTTTTGATATATTTGCAGGTAATACTATTCTACATGGATAGTACATGTCATTCCATTTCTTGTGGCATGTGGAATGTCACATAACTCCTTACGGTTTGAGATTTATGGCCTTACGAAGTTGGAGGACCCTCATATGTCATCTAGAAGCCCCAAAAGTTTAAAGTAGTCAAAGTGGTTTAAGAGATTTTAGAAGGTAAATAATAAAGTGAAGTGATGAGTGTACTATAATTCAAAGTGAATACAAATGAATTATTTAAATAATAAATTTAATGGAGAAATTAGAAGTGGGTTAACCCTAAAATACAGAAAGTGGGCAAAGTGACCTAGAAGAAGTTTTTAAGGAAGCTACTTGAAGAGTATAAATAAGAGGCAAGACTCTCTCATTTCAGATCAAACTTGAGCATATTGAATATCTATAGGTTTATAAGGTAACAAAAAGTATATCTAAGCCGAATTTGTGAGGGAAGGTCAAGAAAATAAGGCCGGAATTCAAGGAAGGATAAATTCTTTTGATGATGCTTTCTAAGGTATGTTATTTACAGGTCATCTCACTATTTTCGCAATAACGTTTTTTCTATAATGATTCAGACCATGAAATTTCTATTCCATTGAAAAAACATATCCAATTATATGTGGTAAAACATTTATCTTGTGGGTGGTTTTATATTTGTAGTTACACTCCGTGGAAAATAGGGTTTGTGGCTAGTCCTGAAACTAGTCTAAAACAAGTGTTTCGGGTAAAAATGTCATAAATTCTTCATAACCGATCCAAATTAAGTAAGAAAAAATGTGTTGGTTATTGTACCGTCTGTATTATTCTGTGTAATAGTTTCATATCGATTCAACAAAAATTTTGTGTGGGGAACGCTCTAGAAGGTCGCTCTCTAGAATAAACCAGAATTCAACAAGGTATGCCATTTTTGTTATAAATCCTTTTATGAGAGGTTCCAACTAGTGACACCTGGAGAAAATGCATAAAACACACTGAAGAACATTGTATATCAGTTTCAGATACTTATTCATTACAGGTGCAAAGTTAGATTATTTCAAGTTAGGGTTGTTGACTAATCCAAAACTAGTCATGTGAGACTAAAGAAAAGTTTGATGAAAATCCTAGTATCTTGTTGCTAAAGTTAAGGAAGGTTTGTAGGTATGTGATCAGATACACCAGGTCTATTACAGAGTTAAAAATCATATTTGGATGATGAAATTGATGAGGGATTTTGGTTAAGGTACATGTTGTGTACATGGTTGAGACAAGTAGTTGATGAGTTGGCACATACATGAGATGTATAGTTGATGATGTTGGTACATATTGATGAGTAATAGTTGATGAGTAGTTGACACATGATTGGTACATACTTGGTACATGATTTTTTGCACTTGTTTATGGTACATATTGATTACAAGTTGTTTGGTACAGATTGGTGCATGGTTTATGCACTTGTTTATGGTACAGGATAAGTACAGGTTGAGGTACAGGTTGATGCATGGTTTATACATGGTTCAGGTTTATTGGTACATGTTTACAATGGTATATCTCATAGTGATAGTGTGACAATGGTTCCATCATTCTACTTCTACTTCAGGGCAGTTGGATGGGGCAAGGACAGGTGGTTGTAGCTACCTTCCAGTTGTAGCTGGAGAACATAGGGGGTTGTAGCCTCCTTCTAGTTGTAGACAGAGAATTGGGGAGTTGGAGATTCCCTTAGGTTGTAGCCTGAGAAAATAGGGGTTTGGAGCCTCCTTCCAATTGCAGATGGAAAACAAAGGAAGTTGGTGCTTCCAATGAATGTAATTCTTCAATACATATAAGAAAAAACATTCTGTGGTTTTCTCCCGCTTTGGATTTCCACGTAAAACACTGGTGTACTATGTATGTGTATGATTTTTCATTTGTTCATTGCTCATTATTGGATTATAATTCTACATTGATATAACACTTGGATTATTTGGTTTAAAAAGGATTATAATTGCTCTATTACTGATTCACCCCCCCTCTTAATAATCCAACATCTATTCCCTACAAGATTTTCAGAACTAAAAGGTATTAAGTGAGATTTAGGGGAGATAAAGATAGAGCTAAGAACTAAATCCAAGATAGTTAAACACCAGTGATATCATATGAACCCTAGAGTCAAAGAGAAAGTGAATAAGGAGATTGATAAGATGCTAGCAGTTAGGATGATTTTTCCCGTCGATAAGGATAAATGGACTAGTCCTATCATCATACAAAGAAAGAAAGGTATGGAGGATATATGCATCTATGTGCATTACAAGAGCCTAAATGTTGTCTTTGTACATGACCCATTTCCTACCCACTTTAGTGATGAGGTACTAGATCAGGTAATGGGAAATAAATTGTATATCTTTACATATGGTTTTTTTAGACACCACTAGGTTAGAATTGTCGAAGAACACAAGAAAAAGACTACCTTCACTACCAAGTGGGGATCATTTTCCTATAATGTTATGCCTTTTGGGTTCAATAATGCCCCAATAATTTTGTCTTGGATAGTGATTACAACATTTTGCGAATTCATTCATAAGTTTCTTGAGGTATACCTAGATGATTGGAATGTGTACAACTTACTCAAGGAGCACATCGGTCTATTACGACTAATGTCAAATTGCTGCAAACAACTACATATTTCCCTTAGTATGAGAAAAAATATTGTGTACCCTATGGGAATCTACTCGAACGTATAGTTTGTAGCGAAGGAGTGCTAGTTGATCCTGCGAAAGTTGCAATAATTCTCAATATGCCTCCTCCTACCATTTTCAAATAGTTTCAAACTACTTTGGGCCATACTGGATACTATCACCAGTTTATTAGGAGTTACACAAGTATAATAGCATATTATAAATAACTACTAAATAAGTTCAAAGAGTTTTGTTGGACTCGGGACTATAATAAAGCGTTCAACCTATTAAAATAAAAGATGAGTACTACACCTATTTTAACTTATCCTAACTGGAAAATTGAATTTCATGTGCACATTGATGCCTCTTCGATCACATTAGGCATTATTCTGGCACAAACAAGGGAAGGAAATCTAGATCATCATGTCTACTTTTCCAGTAGAAAGCTTTCCCAGGCTAAGAAAAACTACACTACAATTGAAAGGGAAGGTTTGGCAATGGTTTATGCTTTACAAAAGTTTAGACATTATTTGTTAGGCGGTCATTTTAATTTTTTTATTGATCACTCTTAATTGAAATATCTAGTTAACAAACCTGTGTTAAAAGGAATAATTTTCATATGGATGTTGTGATTTCAAGAGTTTTCCTTTGAGATCATTATCAAGCCTAGTAAACTAAATGTGGGGCCAAATCATATTTCTAGACTAGAGTCGGGAGAAAGTGGTAGAGATGTAAATGACCATATCCCTGAGGAAAATATTTTTTGTATTGAGGATATTCTTGATTACTTGTTGGACATTGCATTATTCTTTACCACTGGTACTACTCCAGAGGGACATTCTTCCACCCATAAAAGGCAACTAGTGGTAAGTGCAACATACTATCAACTACTTGCGAGACAATTGTACAAATTAGGATTGGATAACATTTGGAGGCATCGTGTGCTCGACCATGAAATACCTGATATTCTATGGGAATGTCACAATGGATTTGTGGGAGGACATGTTGGAATCAAGGCGACTACCCGGAAGATATTACAAGCAAGATTATGGTGGTCTACAGTGTTTAACAATGCTAAGTACTATGCTCGGGCATGTGATGTATGTCAGAGAGTGGGGAAGCCATATCATCGTGATGAGTTACCTTTACAACCTATCTAAGCATTGCAGTCCTTTGAAAAATGGGATGTTAATTTCATCGGTCCGATAAATCCCCCTGCCAAGAATTCAAAGGAAAGATATATAATTACCACAATTGACTTTCTGACTCGATGGGATGAATATAATTATGTTCGAGATTTCTCTACAACCATAGTAGCACATTTTATTTTTAAAAATATCATTACCAGGTTTGGTTATCCTCATAGCTTGACCAGTGATCAAGGATCCCATTTTATCAATGAGACTATCGTGATGATTACAAGGGAATTTTTTATTCAACATCATAAGAGAAGTCCCTACCATCCACAAACTAATGGAATAGTGGAAGAATTTAACAAAATCTTGGAGATGGGGCTGACTAAATCTTGTTGTGAAAATCGGGATGACTGGGATGAGCGAGTTCCAACTGTGTTATGGGATTACAGGACTACCACGAAGCGAATGCATAGATATACCCCATTTCAATTGTTATATGGTAGAGAAGAGGTAGCACCAACTGCGTTTATCACACCAAGTCTATTCATTGCGCAAGCTACTAAGATGAAATATGATGACTGCATATCAACATGGATTATGGAGCTAATAGAACTTGATGAGGATAAATTCTTAGCAGATTTTCATTGGACTGTAGAGAAAACCCAACAAAAGGATTGGGATGACTACCATATAAATTGTAAGTCATTTTCATAGGGTGATCTAGTCCTTTTATAAAACAAAAAATATCAGACACATTCAGGGAAGCTACAGATGCATTAGCTGGGACCGTTTATTGTTGTAGAAATCCATGAATCTGGTGTTAGGCTCGCACAACTAGAAAATATTTTCATCCTAGATGGGTGAATGGAGAATACCTAAAGCCCTATGTTTCTAATCGGTAAGTACATTGGCACAACGCTCTTGTACCTAAGAGTGCATGCAGTAGATACGATTTTCTTTGTATTTCATGTTTCTTGTTTCCACCAATAAATTGGTGACATGTCCAATTGTCACTTGTCGTAGAGTCTAGTTTTCATTGTCAATTTTTCCATCCTGGATATCACTTTTGTGGTTAGGGAGGTATCGATCAAATATTTATGTATTTATTCATCTTTTCATTTGAAATTCGTTCCTTGTCAATGTCATTATGGTAGTTAAAGATCATTCATACCATTTTTCTCATTGTCCCGTCATCACTCTTCGAAGTTATTTACATCCTCACCAATGATTCGTAATTTTTTGGGTGGGAGTTGGTGGGTCCATTACTTTTCTATTCACCTCAATCTCTTTATCTCGTGTTCACCTTATTCTCTTAACTTCCCAAATAACTTTGTATATTTGTTTGTGTCTACTCATCCTGTCTGACATTAATGCCCAATTTCTACCATGTTGTCCCTCTTAATGGCTCATAATATTGTCTCCATTTCCCAACGTTGCCTATAAAATTACCTTTGGTCGAGCATTTATTGAGATCATGTTTTTATCAAAGTTCTTTGTATCCTCAGTCCTAGAGCCCCGTGAGAGCTTTGTGAGCACACATCCTTGTTCACTAGTTCACTTTGTCTACCAACATCGGTCTCTTACAATGGTCCACACTGTTGGTTGGGGATCCCTTCCCAAAAGTACTATTCCAGAGGAGTTTATTGATATGCATGTTGTAGTTCAAGGTGATAACCACGAGAAATTTGAGCAGACTCAATTGCTTAACCTTGAATTTATAGATGCTTCCTTGTTTCCACATATTTCCACCCATGCTTTCATGGATTGCACCACATTTATAGACGAAGAGTTTTAAAGGAAATGGAAACTTGACTACACTCCATTGTGGGATTCTACTTTTATGTGTCTTTGCAACCTACCTATTTTTGGTACTACTAGATAAGTCAGATAGTGCATGAAATTCCTCATCAACAGTGTGAAAATCAACACCTTATGGTTAGAATAGGCTTATCCAATCCATGTAGAGGACATTCATATGCTCATCAGGTTTTCCATGGAAGGCAAGGATGTCACAGATGGCTTCCAAGGCTTTGGGAAGCATGGTAACAAGAAGGGTTAGTTGAGCCTCTATGATAAATACAACACTTGCCATAGAGGTCATGGAGCACACATTGCATCGATAAACAATGAGCAGGTTTGCATGGCCTACTACCTGATTGTTGGGGAGGTGATGAGAAAGCACACAAAAGGAGAATGCACCCTTGATTCCAACACAGTCATAGAGTTTAGAAAAAATGGTACACTTATGCACTGGTGTAAATATCTTCTCACCGAGATGTTTCAAGATTGTGCAGATGTCCATGAGAGAGCCGATATTTCATCTATGGATACTTACTCATATCGTTCTCTATGTGGAATTGGAATCCACCGAAGGGTCGTACTATCTCTCACAATTTTTATGGTCATATTGCCAATCTCTTAAACCCATGGCATTTTCTCCCTGCATCCACCAACTAGACAACTCACAATTTCACCTTTGTACAGTGGCATAATGACCTCATTTACGCAACACAAAGGCCTTGAGTTCTGTTATCACTTTGTAAACTTCATTCGACTGAGAAAATGAATGACAAAGGCAACCTACAAACCAACTTTGAGGCCTGAAACTAGCCTTTCAGACCTGGAGAGGGCTCTCTCTGGAGACTTTGTCTCTGTATAGGATATAACATTAAACTTTGGGATAGATTTAACACCTTTAAACGATATTTTATAGTTCTATTGGCGAAAGAAGGCAATACCTTGGGCTAAGGAGTCCATTTAAGAAAATGATAGAAACAAATGACTCAATGACTGAACTCGAGAGGATAAAGGCTAAATGAGAAACAATATTCAGTTAAAAATCGCCATGTGTGGTGAGAGAAAAACACATGAAGAAACTCGGAGCACCAATGGGGATGAATTCAGAGTTAACTTAAAAGAAACACAATTTGTCTAAATGGAGTGAATCTAGAGCAGCACGCGGTGAATTCTAGATTCGAAATCACATTTTGATTTAGACAGAAATTACAAATGTGAATATAAATAACACAGGAGATCACATACACAAAGGAAGAATACAATACATCAGACTTCCACCGTTAGAATATTTTCATCAAAGTTTCAGGTCTTTTGCATTAAGATTCAATCAGATAAAAAAACTACAATCAATAGTCACTGTCTACACTGTTTTTCCAACCAACCTGGCTTACATTGAAAAGATGGAATATATAGACGAGGGTGTGCTTCTTGGGCTACCCCGTGCTCCAACTACTATCCATAGAAACTAGGTCTCAAATGCTCTCTGTCAGATGGCTCTTCGAATGGCATTTTGATAAAAATAGAGACTGACTGTACTCGGACGCATCATAGCCACTCGTCTTTGCCGCGAAGTTTCGGTCATCAACAATATCTTGTCATTAGAGAATGATGTGTCGATGCTTTCCTTTGACATGGCATCTCGACTATCAAGTGTTCTATCATAATCTTGCCACACATTGTAACAGCCTTGGTCTCTACCACGCAATCGTTTGCTGGTGCGTGCATGTGGAAGATGACTGTAGACTGTTGTAGGTTCCTCCAAAATGATGACCCCAACTAGGGAAAAATGCCTCTCTTCAAACTGTCGCACGTATAATGTACATCTTTCCTTCACAATGGATGAGATTCCATCGCCGTGCATCGTATATTTTCTGCGCAGGTATATGTTAGAGTCCAAGTCCACGCCACGTTTGAGGAGACAAAAAATGGAGTCAGCCGATCATGCATCTGGTCGCTTTTTCAGTTTGGATACTCAAATCTTTTTCCTGAGAGACCAACTTCTCCTTTTCAGATTCATCACTTTCCTTTGCAACATCGCGTTCCGTTTTAGCTTCTTCTGTGCACTAGCCAGAGCCATGCAGACTTTCTCCATGGTCGGTTCACATTCCCTGATGTGTTTCACATTCCTTTCTTCCAACACCATCTATTTTTCATGCAGCTGTATGATCGTATTCTGCACTTCTCTGAGCTATCTCTTTATCCAAGTCATGTTTCCATCGTGGCCTTATGATGATGATACTTCGAGGGTCTTTGTTGCTAAATGTTGTCTCAACTCTCTGTTTTCCTTGTATAGCTCAACAATAGTGAGTTGCGCTTGCTTCAGCTGCTGTGATGACTCATGAACATATGCACTTTCGGTGTCTGTCCTCATCCTTCTTCTCCAACTCTCTCGACTTGTGCCTTTGATAGACTCCAATCGAATAACATGCATGAGTAACTCTTCGGCGGATGGATTTGTGCACGGATCGCTTGAAACTAGGGTCTCCCCGACTTCCTTGTTTTTCCTTGGCCCACCCTTTCTCCAGGGTATTGGTTGTTGTGGGGACAGGGCTTCCAATGTCCTTCCTTCCTCCACAACCCTTCTCGCTTCAGCCTCCGCATGGTGCAATGTTACCCTTTCCACAGGTAGAGGGAAATATCCTTTTGGATCCTTGGGGATGCCTGCTACAAGTAGAAACGAATCCCAGCTATTTCCCAATCGCCTTAAATACTCCACCATCAGTAATTTAATCAACGATACATGCAATATTTTCCTCTTCGACTGATCTGCTTCAACTCAGGCACTGTCTGCCATTTCTTGGAGGCTTTGGTGCAAGAAAAGGGCATATTTAATGTTCTCCTCCCTGTGAAGTGCATAAAAAATCTAATGTGATGCGAATGTATTATGCAATCCTTCCCTCACAGGTGAAATATTTCCTAATTACTTCCATGAGTTTCCAAAAATGCGCCTGCAAATATCTACTTGGAATTCCTGTTTCGACTCTCCCACCTAAATAGTAACGCTTGATGAAGTCTTTGTAACACAACGCATCCAAAGGCATACCTTTAAACCACCTTTCACCATGCGAAGGGATATTTTTCGTGGCTAAGAGAGTTTCCTCTTTCACTTGGAAAGTCGCACTTGCAATTACCACGCAGGACCCGTCAAACCTGAGTGTGAATTGCTCCGCTATTTTCATGTTGAATCCTTGGATTTTTCTGCAAAAGGTCACGCATCTGACTTTCTCAAAAGATGCCCTAACCTCCGGATCTTTGTTGACCAACGTCAAGTTTTGAGGCTCAGGCCCAAAATTCCTGCCACTTTGCACACCTTTCCTTATGTTCTAGGATGTCGTCATGGTGTAACGCGTATTCGTTCTGCGTGATGAATTTGACACGGGCCAAAGGAAGTGATCTCAATTGACTTGGGCTTGCGAGAATAATTACAGGCAATGCATAAACTCAGTCAGTGAACATAATACATGCATAGCGCTCAGAATTTATAATCGGGCAGGAGAGAGATGAAAACGTTCCAGGGGACACTGAATCCATGGTGACTAGAGGTTTCCAAGCAAACTTGAATATTTTTACAGTACTTCCGCACGATAGGTAAACTTCATAGTGTGTGAAGCACAACTGATAAGAGTTGCAGGGCATATGTGATATGAGCACCGTGATTTTTCATTCTTTCTAACTTCATAATGAACTGATGATGGTCACTTCATCTGCCAAAGAGGCTTCTATTTAACAACTTGCCTCAACCTTAGGTACATAATACCTTCTCTTTTGAGAGGACCTGACTCTTTGGGAAAAGACCTTTACCCCTTACACATGTTTTGGTTCTGACATCCCTTCTTGACTCCAAGATCCAATTGACCACTTGCTAGCTTCGACCTTTTCATTGTTTGGTACCTGACCTCACACGCTTTGACACAATGAATCTGACTTGACTAAGACTGACTCTAACTAAAAAAATGACGGCGCTAACAACTATCTCCAATGGGGATTTCTATCCACCCAGTGAGGTGGAAAAGAACAACAGACCATGTGCCTGACCATTGGGCCTTATTCAACTTCTAGACTCTGAAACAACGTAAAACAAAAACACAACCTAAACCTTATTGACACAATTTCGACCGGACTCAACATGAACTTAGGGCCTTCACTCCGGGCTTCAATTTTCTGCTCACATATTGACTCGAAAGGCCTTCTTTGAAAACAAAAAACAAAAAATAAAATGACTATTTACCAAGACATGAGATTTAAACAGACTTTACTGAAACATATAGTGTTTGAAGAACCTGTTGTTTACAGGCCCCCAACCAGTGGACTCTCCATTAAGTTATTCTAAAAACTATGCATTGTTCCCACGATACACATAGATTCTGAATGGGCCCATCCAAAGATGATCAAATTTTCCATGCTTTCCCTTATCTTCGTTCCTCACGTCCCACTTTAGCACTAGATCCTCCACTTGAAATTCCTCTTTGTTAGAGTGTTTGTAGAAAGTTTTCTTCATCCTTTCCTAGTGGAACTGTGATGAGTTGTAGACCCACTCCCTCATCTTCTACACATGAATTAAATGATTTATCCTTCTTTGCAAGTCATCTGGCTCAACCTCTTTCTCTTGTAGCAACTTCCTGATGGGCAACCCCAACGAGGTAGGAAATATCACGTTCGTGCCATATACAATTTGGAATGGTGACGTGGAGATAGACTTTTTGGTAGTGACCTTGTCCGCCCACAACACCTAAATAAGCTTCTTATTCTAGGCCTTCTTGTTGTCTTGTAGGAGTCTCTTAATGATTTTGGTTAAGCTTTTATTCGATGATTCTGCTAACCCATTACCCTATGGGTAATATGTTGTAGAATGTCCTAGGGTTATATTGTAATCCTTGAAAAACTTCTCCATTTTCTTGAACTTAAATGCGGTCGCATTATCTGTGATGATCTTGATAAGGCACCTAAACCTAGATAGGATGTTAGTCTCTAGGAACTTAATGATGGCCGTGTCAGTAGCTTGCTTCATTGGAACTGCTTCGATCCATTTTGTGAAGTAATCAATGGTTGTAAGTATCCATTTGTGTTGCACCCAGGATGGAAGATGTATCTCTCCTATGAAGTCCAGGCCCCATTACATGAACGATGCTTCGACTGAGATTAGTTTCATCGATAGGGGTTACAAGTTTCTCCTTCCATCAAAAATATGACACTTGTGGCATATGGAGAATTCTTTGTACACATCTGCAAAGATGGTGGGCCAATAGTAACCCTCTATGAGAATTTTATGCGCGGTGTTTTTCCAGAAGTGGTGTCCCCCACAATCGCCTTTGTGGAATTCTTTGATGGCATGTTCCACGTCATATTCTAGTATGTAGCTCAGCAATATCCCTCATGGATCTTTCCAATACAGTGAGTTATCCAAGATGTAGAACTTAATAGCTTTGAGCTTTAAGAATTTGACCTTGGTCTTCCTTAACCCTGGAGGAGCTTGCAGATTCTTCAACACGTAAATGATATACGTATACCAAGGTGAATCAATGAACTTTTGAGTGACTTGCGTGGTTGTTTCTTTCTGAGGATTCTTTGACAAATTAGCGATGAAGTTGATTCCCAGGATGTCGCAGTTTGATTGCACCATTAGTTTTGTGAGGCCCTGTCCTTTGATCAACTTTGTGGGATTGATTTCAAGGTCGTATTCTAGCATGGTCGTGATCCACTTACCTCTTCTTCCCTTGGGGTCAGGCTAAGTCAAGATATCCTTGAATGAGTTGCTCGACACGTAAGCAATAATGTGGGAATGTAGTATGTAGGTTCTAAAATCCTTTAGGGATTTCACTAAGGCGTATGCTTGTTTTTACATAATGTCATACCTTAGTGGGGAATCCCTCAATGTCCTACTGAAATAGGCTATAGGGTTCTCAAAGTTTTGATTGTCTTTCTGTAAAAGTATGCCAGCAATGGTATGCTCTGAGGTGAATGAGAACAAGATGAAGTCCTTCGTGAATTCCAGGCTTGCAAATACAGGAGCTCTGGTTAGTGCTACCTTGATATCCTCAAATGATTTCCTAGCTTCGAGGTTCCATTTGATCTCGTTCCCCTTTCGAAGCATATTGGTGATATGTTTTATAATTTATGTCAAGTTCATGATGAATCTTCTCAATAAATTCACCTTTCCCAGGAAGAACTGCACCTCCTTCTTGTTGTGCAGAGTGCTAATATTCAATATTCCTTCTACCCTACTGAGATCTATATTTATACCTTCCTTTGAGATGATTTTCCCCAACAGTTTCCCTTCCTGCATCCCAAACTGTGATTTCTTCAGATTTAAAGATATGCCTAACTTTCTGCATTTTTGGAAGACCTTATTCAGATGCCCAAGGTTTTGTTCATCGAAGTTGGAGTACACTGTGATTTCATCTAGATATATCACGATAAATTTATCCTTTTCCTCAAAAAATGTTATGTCCATCACCCGCTGAAAGGTATCCCCAACATTGATTAGGCCAAAAGGAATTTTGGCGTACATGAGCATCCCCCATGGTGTTGTGAAAGCTATTTTTTCTCGGTAATCTAGGTGTACCATGATCTGATTGTATCCTGAAAACCAATCCAGGATAGACATCTTCTAGGAGCCAACTACCTTCTGAAGAATGTAGTCCATCTTAGGGAGCGGGTAGTTGTTCTTGAGTGAGAATTTATTCAAGTTCTGAAAATCCACGCATAACCTTATTTCGCCGCTCTTTTTCCCAACAGGCACCAGGTTAGCCACCCATTTCCAAACACTTAGAGAAACGATAATTTTGGCTTCGAAAAGATTTTTTACCTCCTTTTAGATTAGTGGTAGCAACATGGGATTTATCCATCTTAGATTTTTCTTGAAAGGCTTTTAGTCTTCTTTGAGAGGAATGACATGCTGAATCACTTTAGTTTCGTAGACTTTCAAATCGTCATAGCTCTAGGAGAGCACGTCGAGAAATTATTTCATGAGTTTGATATAGTCCTGTTTGACTTCTGGAATGAGAATCTTTGATAATTTGATTATCTTCAGATTCTTTTGGGTCCTGATGTTGCAGTCCCTCGGTCCCGATGATGGTCACTTCATCCACCAAAATGACTTCTATTTAACAACTTTCCTTGACCTTAGGCACAAAGGACTTTCTCTTCTGACAAGACTTGACTCTTTGGGAAAATACCTTTACCTCTTACACATGTTTTGTTTCTAACATCCCTTCCTGACTCCAAGGGCCGACCGACCACTTGCTGACTTTGACCCATCGTTGTTCGGTACTTGACCTCACACACTTTACACACAAAGTCTGACTCGACTAAGACTGACTCTAACTAAAAAAATGATGCCGCTAACAAGTCCACAGGCACCTTTTAATCGGCATACCCACAACATCTAGTTCAGGATGATCCATGACCATACATTTGTGCGACCTATGGGGGATGCTCTAGCTCTCTTTCATATGAACTAGTTACCATTTTAATTGGATTAGCTCACTTTTGATAAGGAAGTCACCCCATGGCCCGATTTCATTATAGAACATAATAAGACAGGTGTCTCCTACATAATGCCTGTCATTTCCCAAAGATCAGTGCCTTCATAGACCTATGGTGCAGAGACTAGTTCCAAAAACCATGATAGGACACCTTCTATCTCAGAGGAAGGGGAAGATGAGGGAGATGAGGAAGTGTTACTATTGGAAATAGTTCAGATCCCATTTTCTTCTATTCTGGACGATGCCACCATTTATGGTAAGAAATTACGTGAAGTTCTTACCTTTGTTTTTCCTATGAAAAATAAATGCATGAACTCTCCCTCCAAGTCTCCTACTAACCCTGTTATCACCATGGCCACTCCTTTGTTTTCAATTCCACCTTTGAATCACACCAATACCCCCATTCCCTCATTTTTCCCAATGATCACTATTATTGATGACCATCCAGTCATGCATAAACCTACCCATGTCTTTGAGGAGATCACTAGCCAACCGCATGGGTCGACCATTGCCATCCCATTCACAACCCTATCATCACCTTCTCACACTTAGTTTGACACAGTCTTTCTCAAATACCCTGGAACCACTTCCACTGTAGTCACTACCATTCCACTACCATTTATTTTCCCCTAGATGCCTCAAACCCAAGTCTCTTTGAACTCACAAAAGAAAGCCACTCTTCATTCAGTGCTACAGATGGGCCCTAAGACACAAGTGTCGATGGAACATGATCATCCTTAGGATCAGTTCGATACTCAATATGACACACAGCGCTCAACATAAGTTCGTTCAAAGATCAACTTACACCTATGATACAGGATCCTCAATAGTGTCGAGAAATCTTGGAACTTTCCTTGGAGAAAACAACTATGGTTGTGACACTTGTGTAAGAGGTACATGATCGGCTTACCTAGAGCCTTAGAGCTCCCTCCCATAGCCCATATGGTGTTTTCACCCCCAAATTCTCAAAATTATTTATTTCAAGTGGTAAACTGCTTGCCTCCAGGCTGCCATTGGATCTATCTTTTACCAGTGGGGATATTTCCACTTGGGCTACCCCATAGATCCTCCAACTCATCTCAGCCTCAACTGATCAACTGAAGAACATGATCATTGTCATTGAGAACTCTAACAACTAACTTCAACAACAGGTACAACAATTATGTGAGGTTGCAAGTGTCACCTCTTCCACTGCACAATATGAGCATGAATTACGTGTGCAGGCCAAATCCTTAGTTGCGGTCATCTCATAAAAGCTTGTCCAAGAACGACCTACTTTTTGATAGTTGGGGCCTAAGTTTCCTGAAGATATCATTCTGGTTGTGCCACCATAAAGAGTGGAGCTCATTGTTGGTGCATGGTTCCAACTAGCTGCCAAGACTAATACCCTACAAGAAGAGCTAGTCTCCATCAAATTAAAAGAAGATGAACAACCTGAAGCAATGATGCAGTGGATTAATCAAGCCATTTTTGAAGGAAATATTGTCAAATCCTCACTTCATTCCCAGGACCAGGAATTTTTTCGGCTCTTCGATATGGTCATGGACTAGGTTGGCTTGTTGGACTAATGTAGTAATCCTAATGAAGAGGTGTTCACTAGGATTAACAATATGCATGTAGAAACTTGTGCCATTTCCAACCATGTTGAGAAAGTGGCTAAGTTTATTGAAATACAGGCTGAGGATGAAGAGTTGGATGCCATGGATGAAGCTAATAGGTCCGCAAAGGCATTTCTTTGACACTTCAATCCTAAAATCCAAGTTGAATACATTCCTATGCAGAAACTTGACTCCATCGCTGACATAGACTGGAATACTCTGTTGGCTACCAAACCAGAGTAGCCTGATGTAAACTCTACCAAGGAATTTATTGTGGGAGCCTCCATTTTGGTGAGGAAATGGAAGGGTCGGGTCAAGTCCTATGATCAATTTCATGCACAGGCTGTCGCCCTGGTGCCTGAGTTGGGCCCTCCATTTATAGAGGGCCAGGGGAATGAGCCAACATGTTGACTTGCGATGAGTCAAATATTGTGGTTGGGGCTTGTTGGTCCCTCTGTCTTTCAATAGGACCTAATTTTGTGGAAAGGTCATATTTTTCAAGAAAGCGCAATAGCATAGAGGAAGATTAGAACGTGTGGAGAGAAACTTAGGTAAGTGGAAAGTTAACTACCAGTACGTCAGTAGCGAATATAGGTCATACGCAAATTGGAGGAGTAAGTGGAAAGGTCCAGAAGCTTTGAATGCAAGAAAAGAGAAAGAGGGAAAGTAATGGAAGTTGAATCAAGAAAGAATAATAGGGGAATCAACAAGAGGCCAAGAAAACGACATAAATTGGGAAATATGTAATGGAAAGGGGTTTCCTAGTTGTCGAGATGATGATTTGTTTTTATGTATTTCCATATTATGCATTGTTATATTATTTTTGATAAAATCAATTTTTTTCTTTCTCTATCACTAAGCTATCGCCATTGTTATTGTTGGGTCTAGTGCAATAAGCTATTGTAATGGGTTGTGGGAACAATTGTATATGGGAAAAAGGAATGCACTACATAAGTTATGATTAGATCCTTTTACTCGCAAGATTGTGAAATCTGAGACACTGATAATACAAGAGATATTTTGGGCCCTAAAAATTTTCTTTGGTTATGATGTGTGTGACTCCATAGTTTCTCTTTTGCACAATTACTCCTGTACATTGTATTTTATATTCAATCCTTATTTACAAGAGTTCCCTCGTGTATGGATTTACATGCATGATGCGCAACATAGTTAGTTGATACATATATTGGTTTAGACTTCCAATTCCACAATATTTTCACATTCAATTATGAATATGTAGCGTGTTGCATCAGATTTGATGATGCATCCTCATTTACTAACTTTATCACTCACAAGTCTCAGTTGTGCTTCATGTGAGACCTCCTTCCCTTATGGAAGGTTGAATATGCCAACGCTACTAGAATACATTGGTACCTTTGTTGGTAACCTTTGAAAACCCCGGTATCCAAGTTTTCACCAACAATTTGACTGGGCAAAGATTATCTCCAGTGAATTATCTTTTCAGTTGGAAAATTTCAAAAATAGTAAAATTTTTTACATGGTCTCGTATCTTATTTTTTCCATTACATACTATCACATCTTCAAGGGATTTCATTTGTCCATGAAATTAAACTGTAAAATCGATCTTATTTAGATGCGGTATCCACATTTATGAAAACAAAAACCTATATACCATTTGTATTAAGTAAATAATGCATTTATTTCCTCTTTCAAAAAACTTATTTATGGACTGAACACATCTATATGGTCTCTAGAAGTAACATCCTTCTTGGATAAGATAGGAATATTTCAATCAATGGAGCACTTCAATATTATCATGATTTACTGTTCTCGTGAAAGACCTTCATATATGTTGTATTATGTTTCAAATAAAATATTGTTGTCAAAGTATGAAATAAGTATAGATTTTGGTCCCTCTTCCATGGAAAATTGGAGAGATGATAATAAAAAACATTACACACATCAATGAAAATTTAGTCTAGTTTGATCATTTCAACCTAAAGGAAGTAAATGAAATTAAGGAAATTGGTCCTAGCCAATTATTCATGAAACATATCACATCTTTCGGTTACATTTTCTCATTTGCTAATACATTCATGTTTGGAGAATAAGAGAGTGAGAGTAAAAACCCTCAAGCATTGTTTATTTAGAAAATACAAGAGGACATCGAAACAATTTTTTGTACCACTGATCAATCTAGACACTAAGGAAGAGTTGTGAATGAGAGGAGTTCACAGTATTATATTATTTTGCAAACGAATGACCTACCCAAAAACAAATCCTAGTATACAGTTCAAGAGAAAAGGAAATCTTCAATAGATAATTTTGATGATGGAGGTCAGAAAAACCCTCCGAAGAAAAATCTACAAATACCTCACAAAATCCCTGTCATAAGCAAGAGGAAAAGTGGAGCAAATAAGGAAGGAGACAGTGAGGGAATACATGAAGAAGAATGTTTTCTTGAAGATATGGATCTTGATGTGAATATTGAGGAAATTGAATTTCTAGACGAAGAATAGAGGATTCAAGAGAGCAGAGAAGTTGCAACAAAATTGGCCACCTTGGTACTCTCGTTTGCAAAGAGAGACTCCATACCTCTATTGAGACTCCACGTCTCTATTGGGACTCCATGCCTCTGTTGAGACTCCATGCCTCTGTTGAGACTCCACACCTTTATTAAGACTCCATGTCTGTGTTGAGACTCCACACCTCTATTAAGGGTTCAATGGTTATGGCCCACACCCATTTTTTGGCATGTTAGCAAGGCTTCACCCTGTACCCTACATAGAAATGCACCGAAGCATATCAAATATATCAAAATATAATATAAATGAATCTTATTCAAGTGAAATGTTATCCTTAACAAGTTTGTATCTTTTCAAGTAGATTTTTGCAGTCTCTCTAGGTGCAGTCAAATAATTTGTAAGTTGGGAATAATCAAATTTAAATAATTTTTATATTCCCTTCATTCTCTATGGTTATTATTGTTAGACTGTGTTGACGGGTGAAACAGTCTATCCGTCAACTGGGAGAGTGGAACCGGTCTAGGGTTGTCTAAATAACCCAAGCCGTTTGGTATGGACCACCCTGACGAGTTTAACGGCTCCGTTGGCCGCTCTGAGGTCTCGTGAGGAAACCAAAGAGAAGGTGATCTGAGCTAAATAAT
>JZKD02S1429326.1:622455-651081 GCA_000966675.3 Picea glauca
TAAATTTAAAGAATCTTGCAAAAAAAAGTTAATGAAACATGAACATGTGGATAGTCAAAGTTGAACCATACATTCTAGTTTCAATGATATGTAAATGACAGAAAAATACAAAGAAACTATCCTGTCAGTAAATTAGTGAGGTGTACCCAAGCATCTGCATGAGTGGTGAACATCCAACTGCCATGTCCAAGAGAGAAATCTGCAATGAACCTTATGACTATTCTAAATAAGTTCATAACATGTATTGGCAGCTTAGGTTTTAATGACAAAAAAGGAAACAGAAACATAAACCTGTGATCTCATAATTATACATGATTACAAAAAGATAAATCTGGAAGCAATCTATTCATTTTATCATTCAATTTAAAACTCAAATATATATCTCATTATTTAAATCAAATATATGATCACAACATTTGTATTTTGAGGAGAAAATGATAGATGGTATTTATAATATAAACCTCCTACACATTACATATCATTTAATCTAAAGATATCGGACCTGCACATGTAACAGGATTAAAAAAAACATAAATAACAACATTATAAAAAAAAGGCTAAAGCCAAAATGCATATATGTCGTTCTATTAAGTTTTTTGAATCATTTGTCCATTCTGTAGTCCTGGAAAAAATGTTTTGGATAATAGACTTTAAAGCTTGGAAAAATTAATACATAAATGATAATAATTAACCATGTATTGATAAAAAGACTAAAACTATTTAAATCAATTCATAATCAATTATTTAAAGAATATGAATATATTATAATGAAAATAAAACCATTTTACTTACAGGACAAAAGCCATTAAGCAACCTGAAATTCCATATTCTTCTTTGAAAATATTCGTCCATTCTCCCAAAGATTCTATCCATCCATTACTCCATTTGAAAAGAAATAAAAAGTCTACAAAAACAATAATATACAAAATAGAAAGGATTAAAATCCTCCTCTCCAATTCTTGTATCCCCTTGGCTCTAATCTTTCTCATATATTTATAAAATGAATGAACAATCTCGGTTTCACTATTAATTTTCGCCACCTGAAATTTGCCTTATAAAAAGACATTAATATCTCTCAAATCGTGCATTTGTTTGAGAAAATATCTCAGTGGAAGGTAAACGGGTCCATTTGGGTTCTGGGTTTTCAATCGTTTATTCTACTTCCTCACGGTTTGGCTGCAATCAGTTCTGCAAAATCACCTATCTGATCTTGACGCCTTTCCAAATTTTATCTGTTGTTGCTCATAAAATTATTTGTAGCAATCCAATCCAAAATTATTTTTGGATCAATCATCTTGAACGTATTTGGATAATAAAATCAAGCCATGATCAGATCTGTATCAAATATTTGATAATAGAAACTTGCGAAACAAAAAGAAACCTAAATTAATAACCTAAAAATTGAGAATAAAACAAAATCTAGAAAAATAAACAATGAATTTAAATTAACTATAACTTATAAACAAACATTATTTATAATTTGTTTTCAAATACGATATAGAAGCTTCAAGTTAATGAAGAAAAAATATTAATTTTAGTTTTTTACAAAATCAAACAAATGATAGATAATTCTTTGATTATTATTATTTTGAAATGAGATGCAAAATGAAAAAATAATTTAATTAATTAACATCACCAAATTATTTCATGAAAATGAGAAACCAACCAAGATATTATTTGATGAAGTATTGAACACATTATTCAAAAGAGTCAAACTTACTAATGAGCAAAAGAATTAACACATAATCATAATTTAAACAAAAGTAAACATTTGATAAAATTAACATTTTTGTTTAAAATGAGATTTTTATGATCGTTTCTAAATTTTGACATATGCTCTTGTAATGAATGTCTCATACTAAAGTGAATGTCTTAAGTTTGTCTCAAATCAAGCCAAGGTATGGAACTATTTGAAAATGTTGATTATATAGCTCATTATAATTATCAAGATTCGAATGGGGGCCCTTTAAATTTTGTAAAAATATAGGGGGAGTTGTTGGGGCCCAACAGACCCCCAATTCACTAAGAGTGGAATTATATTCACCACTATCCCAATTGTCCCATGAAATTTCACATTAAAATTGATTCCACATGAAATTCCACATTAAAGAGCACACATATTACCTAGGAATTATTCAATTTCAGTCGAGGTCAAAACGTTTACTAAACAACCATATATTAGAGTTGTTAAGGATTCCAATCTAGGCTTTCCTTTTCACAATTGAATATAATCTCCTCCAACATAATGGAATCAACTATCGTATGTTAGAAGAAGAGATAACAGAAAATCAACTTGTCCCCAAATGTTTCCATCCTTTTTACACATTTTAAAAATGATTTAATCTTACATCAATCAATCATACACAACATACAATTCAATATCATAAATAGATTCTCTATAATTACTTATTCATACTAATAATCAAGTCATCCAAAGTGTTAGCACTAGGAGTCACCTTCTGATTGCAAGGAAGGTAAGCCCAATACCCATTAGGTGATATGTGAAAGTATGAGTGTTTTTTGAAAGGTCGAATGGGAAAACTCGAAATGATAATATCCTCACTTAGAAACAGGGCTAACATGTAACAGAAAATAAGGTATTGACTAATTTCAACCAGTAGTTTGGGAGAAATGTGGATAGAAAGAAAACTTGAACAAGAGGAATATAAGAGCTACTGCAAACATCAAGTCAACAAAATCGCAACGGAAGAAAGTTTCTTAAAAAAAGATCTTCTTGAGATTGGAAACTAAGGAACTAAATAAACACCATGACAATAAAATGGTCAAACATCCATCATATCATTACCATAGTCATCCATATGAAGCATTCAAATATGAACATTTAACATTAGAAGCAAATAGTCTGAAATAGGAGCTGGTTTCTATTAGTCAAAAAGTCTTAAGTCCAATACATACTAGATCACAGTCACTTTATCAAAATATTAAAGTTTCTTGGGAGCCTTTCTCTACCATCTGAACCCATTAAAGAAATTCAACTATCTATTTATAACAATAAATGGAGGCAACAGCTGGAGGGATGAGCTGGCCTCTTTTCCTTAAAAATCTCAGAACATTTATTTATTTTAACAACTAAGATAACAACCTATGTTATAAAACAGGGAAGTGTTGGTGACTAAACCCAATCTTGCTTCTAACTCCTTTGATCCTCTTTTGCTTCTCAGCTCCTCTTTTTCCATGTGTCCCTTTAGATCTTGTAGTTGTCCTTTGCACGCCAACTGCTACTTCTGTCAATTATTTCATTATTAACTTATCCAAAACTGTTGGCTTAGTATTCCTAGATCCCTGGTGTTTGCTGGATACTCCCTTGGGTAGAAATTATGTGTAGTGCCCCCTAAAATGGAACAAGGAGAGAAGGCAGTGCCTGTGGGTAGCGTCCCTGTACTGCATATATGCGGCTACATTTGTCCTCTGTTGCAAAATTGAGTAGCGCCTTTGTGTAAACCTTCTCTCTATAATATATTACACAATGCCTGTGGGTATCACCTATATGACAAATCTGTGTCCTATAAAATATTATGCAGTGCCACCTATGTTGCATTTGCATAAGGGTTTGGGTATCCATGCCAAAAATCCAGGGTCTTTGACTCTTGAACGTGTGTAGAGCTGTTTGTGTCCTTCCATGATGAAAAATCAATTTACTTAGGTGCTTTTACCACTGAGTGAAGCTATCACTTAGAAAAAATTCTGAAATTCATATAGCTAAACACATAGAAGCCTGTACATGTGACAAAACTTAATATGTGCATATCAGTTAACCTTCCCAATAAGGAACAACTCTCAAAAATGGGGTTTACCACTACCAGCTACTTTGTCATTTTAACACTTAGCCTCACACTCTTTCTGGAGGAAAGAATGTCTCCAACTAACTCAATAGACTTCTTCTTCTTAGCATTGGTAGGCTTCTTCAGTATATTTGTGTTTTCCTTAGCTACTGGCTTTTCATCTTCAATGGCAGCCTCAACCAACACCTATAAATTCTTTTGGTTTACTTCATCTTGGAAATGCTTCATTTCTTCCTTTAGCTTCCTGTTTTGAGCCTAGAAACCCATGTTCTGTCTGTAAAGATTCTTCATCTATTTACAAAGAGGCAGAGCCTTTCTCGCTGTGAACCTTGCCAAGTCTAGGGTATGGTTGTAGCCAATTATGAGCTCAGTCATCTTAATCAAGTGGACCTTGTATTCTTCTTTGAGACGAGTTATTTCTCTCCTTGCATCCCTAATATGCTTAATAAGTCTTTTGTAGGTCTAGATGCCAAGGGGGTTGGGGACATGTGTTGTCTTAGCAGAATTCTTCTCGTCCTTTTCTTCGATCTATACATGAGTTTCCTTGCATGTTTCATCAGTCTTCTCAAAACCTTTTCCTTTATGCTTCTTCTCTTGCACAACAATTTGTTCTTTATTCTTCATAGGTTTTTTACAATCCTTCATAGGGATTTCATCTTCCCTCTCCAAAGGTATTTTCGTACATTTACCCTTGATTTTCTGTACAAGGGTTTCTTGTTTCTCTTCTACATCTTTTTCAATGCCTTTCCCTTTCTTCTTATGTATAGGGTTTTCTGGTAAAGGATGTCCTTTCAAATCCCCCTTAGGATTTGATGACATAGTGAAAGGTCTTTTACCTTTGATTTCAACTGTTGGAGGAGGAGAGGGAAAGAGAAGCTTCTTCCCTTTTTTTGATGTCACCTTGGTAGAAGATGGAACTTCTTCTAACCCTAGTGGAGGTGGTGGTGAGAAATATCTGTGTGGGGAAGGACAGATTTCCTCCTCAACTTCCATGACCTTCTTATTGATCTCTGAAATAGGGGCTCTGCCCTTTCTCTTCTTGTTGATCCCTGTTTTAGTACTGGTAGGTGATGAAGAGCCTGAAATCTACGATTGGGGGGTAGGTGTTGGGTCCATCTTGAAGTGAGAAGAGACCAAAAAATTCTCCCAGGAAATCTCTTTCTTTCCCAACTCTTCGGAGACAAGCATCCTGATAAGTCCATAGTGGAAAAGACTAGAGTCCACATCCTTGGATTTGGCTTGCACCCTATCTGCCATTTTACCTATACTTCTCAGTAGGTAATATGGAATATTCATCTAAACCTTACCAGTAAAATGCAACAACAACCTTATGTGGTAATGATACAGGGTGTTAAATCTCCCTTCACAACTAAAATATCTCTGTATGATTTTCAACATTCTGTCAAACTGGTCAATCAACTGATTCCTTGGCACACTCTTCGATAAATCATTGGCTTGGTATTTAGGCTTGAAAATATCTTTAATGAAAGGTGAACTCAATACCATGGCCTTGAACCAATTTTCTCCTGAAATGGGAATACCTGTTGCAGCTGAGATGGAGGCTTCAGTCACCTCAAATTCCAAATCTCCAACTCTGATTTTCTTGCCATCAAAATTTAGTGAAATTGTTTTTCTACTTCTGAGTGGCCTCTCTGCATGTTTTGGCAGAAAGAGAGGCATCCTGCTCTTCGAAACATTTCCCTTGCCATGGGTTATGTGTCAAAAAGGCGCATGTACACAAGTTCTGTTCGAACTATCTTGCCACCTTTGTGTGCTTTCTTCGACTGAGGGGTCTCCATGAATCAGAGAAAGGGTTCTTAAGAGGCTGTAAGGGATGATATTGACTAGAAAACTTCAATTTAAGTCTCAAATGCACAAGGATGTCCCTCCAAATTAACAGTGCTTAGAAAATGAACTTGGTTATGAGAAATGGACTTTCAGGCTTATACATGTTTTCAGGGTGTATACTATGAGGGAGTAATTCCGAAATGACTCTTTGTACAGGATGAAAAGAAGCAAAGGATAATCAGAGAGGTTTGAGCAACACCTCTACGTAGCGCAACACATACACAGAGGATGGACTATTTCAGGCCCATGACTTTCAAAGGCTATGACTAACCACCATAATTAGACTATGGATATGAGCGAAGATTTTTATAGGAATGCAAATATGGATCCCATACTACCCTACAAACTTGGAAAACCGAAACCCAAGCACAAATCTCCTATGAAAATTAATATGCGAAGGAGGTTGCACAGGATACCTGTGAAGTCAACAACTGTTGAGCTCCTCAACGTGAACTTAGGATGAGAATGAGGAAACTTAGGCCCTAAAATATATCACAACATCAGATTTAGTGGACCTGCGATTGTCTGACCTAAACTGGCAAACTTACGCAGTGCATCACTGCTGAACTTTTCAAATTTAGAAACCGTTACCAAGGATCATAAATGCAAGATCTTTTGAAAGCATTTCAACCGACTTCAGGCACTGAAAACAAGGGTTAAGGTATCAGTCGTGGCAATCATGACTTGGAGTGGGTGCATGATAATCGTGACAGGCGCTACAGAAATGCCTGTTGAGTGGGCAACGTTCTCTAAATCAAAAAATGATTGGACAGGTGAGTGGGGATGATGAGGTATGCATGCGAGGTCATGAGTGATGAGAGAGGTATGTCACATCAACCTGGTCATGGGAGGTATCAACCTAGGGATGAATCACGAGAGGGGACATAAATAATAGACCATGAGCTCATAAGGGTTTAAGGACCAAAAATTGAATTGTGGATCAACACATGAGCTATGAATCAAAGGTTTAGTCATCCTAAGGGGTCCTATAATAAATAACATTTAATAGATGAGAAATTTATTTCAAAGAGAAAATAAGAATCTAAGGCCTTTTTTTTAATTTTTCTTTGTAACAAAAAACAAACTAAGATACCCAAGGCGACTTAGTGTGATAACACAAAGCATTCCCAACCATTCAATGGTATTGATTATGAAATTCCTTGTCTTTTTTATTTGATATTAAAAGAAATAAAGAACATGACTCTAACCATATCCATACAATGAATGTGTATTCTACTTAATTCTCAAATGCATACAATCAATCATTGTTTTTAACCATGCCAGTGATATTTTATCAAAATAAAATTATTTGCTATATACAGGAAGAATTACTTTGTTGATAGCTACACATTAGTATGGATTCCCCACCCATACATTAATGCAGAAACAATTCATCCTTTAAGATTCCATTTATATTAATTTCCATAACCATCCAACCCATACTAATCATTTAAACCCATTTTTTTCACTATGCAAGACATACCACATCATAACATCCATGCAAGTTCAATTCATCCAATAACAAACTCAAGCCAACAATATGGCAATGCATAGTTACAGGAAACCAAGTTTGAGAAATCACAAGAAATACATCATTCACCATTAAGAATGTATTTACAATAAGTTTTACACTCTTATTCTAATGCACATATACTACTTGTAACTTACATTCACAATCCAAATTATGAAATTAAGAATTTTTTTTTAAGTTTTATTTCCAATTTTATTACTATTATTATTTGAAATTCCAATTAGCATATAATTAGAAAATCAAATTCATCACGCTAAAACACAATCATTCCATTAATGGAATGTCAAACTTAATGCCCACTACTTACATCCTACCAAAACACACGCCAATTCATCATGCCATCATCAATATTCAATCATGGTTTTTGTCTTGGTATGTATGTTATCAGCCTATGAAAATGGCCAATTAACCCATACCAACAGATTTGTATCTATCATCTATTATCAATAACTATTCATGCATTTTTTTTTTGGCCAAAACCTCATACATATATACCATCACATATCATCCTTTCTATTTTACATCTATCTGAAAGGCACATACCAACCCCAAAATTTCAACAAGTATGCATACAAAATTAAATTCAATAGTCATAAGAGGTCCATCCTCATTCAAAGAAAAGGTACGCATAGAATATTCCACAATTAACAAAGATGACTTCCATTAATTACCATAGTTCGTTTTTACTTAAATTTCATTCCAAAGATGAATTTTTAGGGTTCAAATATAAAAATGATCTCCCTATCAAGTTTCCAAACTAATGACCTAATTCATTCCCACACAAAGACAATTAAAAAGTCACACCCCAAGAGATATATTCTCTTCTCAAAGGTAAGAGGTGGAATTTTTTTAATGAGATACTTGGTGGGTATTTGGGTTTGAAGCAATTTGAATCATGACGTCCTTTAATTCACCAATGACTTTGACCTCAGTTCTATCCAATTGTATAATATGGGTTTCAGTTTTAGCGGGAGTTACATTTAAATTTTTTCACACAGAATAAGGCATGACGTTTTATGATGCCCCTCAGTCAACTATACAATTGTGCAGATTTATATTGAATATTTCAAATGTCAATAAGAAAAGAGAAATGGATAACTTGGATTTATTATTTGTGGATGTTGAGTCCACTGTTGACTTTTTTGGTTTCCCCTGAAGTTATCCTACTTATGTTTTGACTGGGGTTGACTTGTTGGTTGTTTTCTTCCTTTAACGTTTGGAGTAATAGGTTGTTTTATAAGGAATCATACATGGATCCATAACATAAATTTTTTCTTTCTTTTTCCTTAGGTCCTCTACCATGTTATCCTATAATTTTGTTGACTCTTGTGCTACAAATTTAGGAGTAGATCTAAGTACAGGGGCAGGTTTGGTCAAGGGAGTTGAGTTCCAAGGCTTCTTAGGAGCCCGAGATATGACCGAATGGATTTGAGAGATAAGACCGTTTCTCCTTATCTACACAACCAAAGTTTCATAAGTCAACTCCTCTTCTTCGGTGAGTTTAACTCCAGGCGTCATATGATTTACATCCCATAATACCATATTTGTTTCTTCTGGTTGTTCATTATATTCCTCATATAGAGTGTTAGATAATGGGTTATTTGTTTGATGAGATAAACCACATCCATCTAATAAATGGTTGGAAATCATATTGATGGAATTTATCCACTGAGTATAATTCTTTTCAGATTCATTTTCCTGATGATAACTATAGAAGGAATCGAAAGCCATATCTCCTAAATCAGTATTCAGATTAGCCAAAGGAGGTTATATGGCTTTGAAAGGAGGAGGTATCTTGAAAAGGGGTCTATAAGGCCTATGTTTGGATGTATCTTCTCCTACATTCATTTCCATATCTACAAAATCATTTGATAGTTTCTTGATCATTCTTTGTAAACTCTCCATGTCATGGCCATCTTTTTAATTTTGTCAATCAACTTGTTTTCCTTGTGGCGTAGTCAACAAAATTCCCCTTTTGGGTTGTTGTGTTTCTTTCTTTCCTGGGGAATTTGGATTTCTTTGCACCATTTAATACGAAATTCAATGGTATTATCTTCCTCAAAGTTTTTTTCTAGGGTGTATTTGTTAGCTCTCTTAACAAACATGGAAATTGAGGTTGGTAGTGCATTTGCATAAACTTCGATTTGTATCTCTTGGGAAGGTTTTGCATCATGTTGGAACTTGTTAAGTATCATGGTAAAGTGTTTATTAAATTACTTAAATTTCTCTCTAGGATCCATAGTGACAACGAACAGTGCAACCATCAGATCCCTAGTTGTGGTTTCATTTGCAAACTTGTCTAAGAAATCCTTTTGAAATTTGGTCCAACTAGTTATGGAACCAACTAAGAGGTTGAAATACCAAGTGGAAGATTCGTTTTCAAAGGTGTAGAGTAAAATTTTACATACGACATCCTCATGTTGGACATTCATCAACCAGATGGAAATAATGAACTTATTAATGTGATCTTCAAAAAATATGAATTTTTCAAGATCAAACTTGGGAAGTAGCTTTTCTATATGCCTTGGTAAATTATGTAGATGAATGGGAAAATAAAATACATCCTGGTCCAACCAAGGTTGATTATTTCCCTCAGGGTTATCTTCATTATTATCACCCATGTGATCTGAATTGTGGTTTGAAGCTTCTAAATCATATTCTTCTTCTTCTGACTCTTCGTTTTTAGGTTCAAAATAAGTACTAGAAAGTGGAACAACTAATGTTGTGTTAGGAATTAATCCAAATGGTTATTCTATTTCAATTAAAGAAAATCCCACTAAGTCTTCGAATGTGTGTATGAATGTATGCTATAATGAAGATACAACATGTCTTACAATTATTCTTCTCTGATGAATTAATGGAGTTAAGGGTAATGCTCCTATATTCCTAGTGTATGCTCTAGTGATTCTCCTAAATGTGTTCACTTCCTCGTGGGAAATTGAATATGGGATTTTAGGATGAGAATCAGTTCCCTCTGCATCCCAAGGTGAGGTATCACATGTGGTATTATTTTCTTTATGTGTGATCCTTTGAATATTTTCCATGTATTTCCCTCCTTCTACTACCAATTTTGTTGAGGGGGGTATATTCCCTTTGAATCAACAATAGGGATAACACCTGAGGATGAGGCCCAATTAGAATCTTCCCCAATTCTAATAGAATGATCTTCTGGATTGATGACCCGAGAACCATTTGATGGGGTTTAATTATTTTATTTGTTTCAAATGCATTTCTTGAACTACTTGATTATATTTTTTTATATTTTATTTATAATGTTTTCTTTTATATTATGAAGGGGAATAAGAATGATAGACAAAATAGATTTGTTCGTGAAATTCATGCCCAGAATAAACCTTAATAGCAGTTTGTAGGTAATATCTAGAACTAAATTCATGCAACATTAATACCAAATGAACTTTATCAATTACCATATATACTTAAGAAAACAAAATTAAATAGCATGCATGCAAAAATATACGAGGAAAGAGAAACAAGAAATAGTTCTATAATTTTCTTATTTCACATAACACAAAGAACTAATTATCACATAACATTCTATTTAACCAAAATTTACCCAGAAATATCTTAATCAATTGAGATAACTAAAAATGATTAATATCTTACTAAATGATTGTAGCTTTCAATCAAATTGGAGAACTATTAGCGCTAGAAGTCAACTCAATATTGCTATTGAGTTACACCTAGCACACCTTGTTTTAACATGTTTTGAATAAAATAGTTTAGAGAGGTGGAGGGATCATACTCTTGATCTGAATGTAGCTATATGAATGAGCTATTAGAACCACTTCCCTATGTGCAGCAGATCAGGTAAACAAAACCTCAGTTGGAGTAAAAATAGTATAAGGTATGACTAAGGAGAATTAATGAAACAAAATTGACAATCATCAAAGAGAATCTATTCTTTAATATATTTGACCAGTAGAAGAATAAACCTACACTCATAAATCTTTTCTGAACAAGGATTAAAAGACTCAAACATACATGTGGCAACGATTGCACTAAACAAAATAGAGAAACCTTTTCAACACATACATACAATCATATAAGCATATAACAATAATAATATGTTCAATATGAGGAAATAGAAGTGATAAACAAAGACAAGAGATACACACCAAACATCAAATTCATTAATGACTGAAATCTTTACACAAATAGGATGGATCAAAATAGTTTAATAATAAGAACTCTTAAGTCTAAAGTCAAGGATCCAACCCTTTCTTCTTTTACATCATTTGATATATATTGTTTTGAATTAGTTACATGTAGTTATGGTCGATCCTGGAAATTATGGCCAACTCAAAACCAATCCCTCCAAAAATCAAAATGAATTTCATCCTTTGACTGTTGATATACAAAATAATAATAGTTTACAAAAACTTCCTAAGATCAAGGCAATAGCCTTACATAAAACACTTTTTGCTTGACTTGTTCTCCATTCAGATGATAACACTGAAACATCCTCTTTATCCTTCCCAGATATATATGATCTTCAAAGATCCATATGAATCCATCCTTTGAAAACTCAATCCTGGTGACCAATGTTCATTTATATTCATATCCCAATCTATCCTTTTAGATCCACAAAAGGTGTATAGCTTTATAACATGATCCATAAGATGCTAGCATAGTTATAGCTTTCCTTTGTTACAAAAAATATGAAACTGGGTGAGATTAGCAACAAAATCGGCTGCTACAGGTGTTCGTGTAGCGCCCCCTTGTTTTTATGTGTGTGTGACTGCGGGAACTTCTTGTAGCGACATACAAAAAATTAACTTTGCACATTTTCTATGCCTTTCTTCACCCATTCTATAGTTGACCATGAAAAAAGAAACATGATACCTTGAAAACGAGAAACAAAAAGGTTTTCCCATACTCCATCATCATAAATCACAGTTTAGGATTTTGCATTTGAGGTGGAAGTTCTTATAGAACTCAACCAAATTTGTCCTTTTTCTTTCTTGGGTGGATTAAATTTTGAATCTATAGCTTACTAACTTGGGTAATCATGAAGGATATATCATGATATGACATATACCTCAAATGCAATGATTTAAAGCTAATTATGTCATCAAACAATCATAAAAACATGTGTATAATTCCTCTATCCCCCTTTTAGAAGGCTAAGTATCCCTCATTTTTTTAGCACAATACAAATTTGACCCCCTAATAATATTTTGAACCCTTAATCACACAAATGATTAGGATTTATAGTTTACACAAAAAATTTGCAAAGGAGAAAAAGAGAGATGATAAATGAGACTTAGCATAACATAGTAGGTGATAACACGAACAATCCACTTATAAGATGACATGCAAAGATTTGGTAAAATTCCTTGGGTCCTCTTGAGATTTTGAATTAAATTGGAAAATAATTTCCCTTTCCTTAATCCAAAATATTTTCTTACAAAAACCATCGACCCTAAGTGCATGGTCTATTCTCTTATTTATCAAAAATTAAATTTTCTAAAAATAGTACTAATGCTCGTTTAAGAAAATACAAAAATAACTGTGGGCTCATCAACGTGTTTTATCTCAGCTATTCCGCATGCATGAGGTGACTAATAAAGAAATATGCTTTTTCATACTTGACCCATTGGGAGAAGAGGTCCTCACATGTGTTTTTGTAGGGGAAGTGATGTTAATCCATATGTGCGCTAAGTACTTCCCTCATATCTCTAGTGTGCTCTACTTACTTGTCCACCTTGGCAGGAACACACTCCAAAATGACAATTGACTTGATAGTGTCTTCCATAAATATTTTATCTTGTACTCCTAGCAAGGTGTCCCTCTTGTGAATGTCTGACTCATACCTCTAGTCATTGTCTATGTGTTTCTTCATTCTATCATTGATGTCTTGAAAATATTTTGGTGACCCAAACTTGGGAAATTGGATTTCTTCCATTTTCTCATCAATTTTCTTCCAATTCATGAGAAATTCATCCCACCTTTCCTGCATCTTATTTTTTGGTTCAACAACATATTGAACCCAATATTATGTTTCCATATGTATCTTGTGCATGATTTCATTAGTGAACATTTTGATACCATGCAATTCCTCTCCTTGACCTTTTTGAATTTCTCTAATGTAATCAACTTGGTTCAATATTTTGTGTGCTCTCTCATACTGCTTCAACATCTCCTTATGTGATACAAAGCACATTAGGGTTTCTTCTTGATAGATTATGACTTTTTCCACAAACACATCTCTGACCAAATTATATCTTCCATTATCCTCTAAGAAATCTTCTCTTAGGATCATCACTGCTTATGTGATATCCTTGTAGTAATCCACTTGATGTCTAAGAGATTCTAATTCTTTCCTCATGGAAAAAAACTCGCTCTCATCCCATTTAGCTCTGTCAATGGTGGCATGTGATATTTCACTAACTTGAGCCTTTTTTGCATCCAACAAGGTTTCCTTAGTGGTTAGAACCATAGTGTTGTCTAAATTTAGCTTTATTTTCCTTTGTGTCCTTACCAACACTTTCCCCTTCTTGTCAAAAGTTATGGCCTCAATATCAAGAACTTCATCTAATGGCTCCAATATTGGCTGACCACCCCATGCCAACATATTTCTGTTGATTAATTAGGTTGGTTGTCATTGATGTCAAACCTTGAAGAAAGTCTAGTAGCCCCAACAATATGATTAAGGGATTTCAATTTGATTGATGTATAAAGGCATGCATATCAATAAATTTATAAGTAAGACTATTCTATATGGATAGTATATTTCATGCCATTTTCGGTGATATGTGGAACGTCACATAAGTCCTCACGGTTAGAGAATTATGGCCATATAAAGTTGGAGAAATCTCATGAGTTATCTTGAAGCCTCTAGAAGGTCAAAAAAGTCAAATTATTCTAGAAGCTCCTAGAAGAAGTTGATCAGTCAAAGTGGTTAGTTATGGGTTAAGTGGTTGCAACAATAAAACAATTAAAAATAAATTAGTTGCAACTAGAATTGGAGAGTTTACTATTTGTGGAAAAAGTGGTTAAGTGGACAAAGTGGTTAAGTGGAAAAAGTGGCTAAGTGGACAAAGTTGGTTAAGTGGAAAAAGTGGTTAAGTGGAAAAAGTGGCTAAGTGGACAAAGTTGGTTAAGTGGACAAAGTGGTTAAGTGGACAAAGTGACCAAGTGGACAAGGTAGTTACGTGGACAAAGTGGTTAAGCGGATACTTCTAGAGGAAGCTACTTGGAGAGTATAAATAAGAGAGAAAGGGTCTCCCATTAGTATTTTTTGAGTGTTATAAGCCTAATTTGCACCCAACCTACATACCTGGCCTCAGGCCCTACTATTTGCCAATTTATTGAGCCAAGCTCTTCTAAAAATCCCTCTTTTTGAGCCATACGTGCCCTAGCCTTCTATAGCCCGCATGTGCAATCATGCATACGCATGTAGGCCTTCTACAACCCACGTATACTGACAAAAGCATGAAAAATGGAAAGTTGCAGACAGGAAACAGAGTTTCGAGAAATTGCTAAAACCGTTTGACTACCTATGGCTAGTCTTTCAACCAGATAGTTACCTATAAAAGAAGAGGTAGGGGTCCCATTTAAAGAAAAAAGAAGAGGAGCATAGAAACTTTGCCCAAATTTATCCCCCCTTTGCCCCAATTTCCTGCAATTGTATTGTGAGGTTGAGTAATTGGTGCATTGTGAAGAGGATCCCAGGACCAAGTTTGAAGAGCAATGTCGGCCACATATTGTAAGTTTACTCTTGTGAAGATTAATACAAAAAGGAATACTTTTTTCGTCCCACCATATTATGTGTTCAAATTGTGTATTTATTTTATGATATTGTCACATCTAACCCAACAATTAGTATATGAAATGCATGTTTGCAGCTCTCTGTTTGTCTATGTGTGAATGCAGGTTAGCTTTGGGAGGAGACTTGTAGTCAAGGAGCGAGTGAAAGTGAAGGGATCGACATCAAATGAAGGATTTAAGGTAGAGTTACCTAATCTTGTTTGCACCTTTGTATTGCATGAATGTAGGGTTTTGTGTTGGGAGAATGGGAAAAAGTAGAGGCCTTTAAATGGTGATATTATGCATGCATGATTAGAGCCCTTAAATTCTAAGTTCGTAAGAAGGATTTCCCACTCATATCAGAATTGGCGACTCCACTGGGGAGTCTCTAGGGTTCTTTGGGGATTTTTTATTGGGTATTTTGAAATTGGTTTTACTGCCTTTTTTGAGTTTCTACAAAAATTCTAAGTGTTCAGGGGTTCTGTTTTTCAATACCAGTCTTCCCTGATCTACTTACCAGACTATTTCTTTTCTGTTTTTGAGAGGGTGAAGAGGCATACACGCCCTGTAGTGGGACAACACGCATATGCATGTTCCCTGTCTTTCGTCATGCTACGTATGTACGCCTACTGATGAGGTGCTAGTTGCATGTCTGAGAACCCATGAAACCCTTCTTAGGAAGAGGCAGTCATCCTCTCCCCTCTAGAATTGATCCTTCTCAGGGATCTTCTGGGTCCTTCTAGGTCTCTAATTGAACAACCCATAGTTAGGTAAAAACCTCACGATTAGCTTTGTTTCGCTATATTTTTCTTTCCTCTTTGCGTCAAAATAAGTGTTTTTAACCTTTAAGGGGTGCTGGTGTTCAATACCAATATCCTCTGATGAAGCTTAGCTTCTTATTTTCTTCTTTCTTTTTTGAAGGTTTTCATAGGCACACGCAGCCTGCAGTGGTCCTTCCTATGTGCACACACGCCCTGCCCTTCTACAGGTCGTGTATGCATGCTAGTTGTTGAAGAGACAGTCGCGTACCTGTCCAGAAAAGGTTTTGGAGGCAATCATCCTCCTCCCTGTCAAGTTTTTACTTCCCAGGGTCTTTCTTGTCTGAATGTGGTCTCTTTCATAGCATCTTAGCCTAGGTTTGGACTCTATTATGGCTTTCTTTTTCATTCAAAGTCTTCTTCTATTTCTTTGTTATGTTTTTTGATGAGATATTGAATCAATCTGATCTGCCTTCTTGGTTGTCAATATCTCCCCACGGTCATTGGTTGGCCATAAAATTTTCTTGGCCTTGTCTTGACCTTGTCTTGTCTTGTCTTTTTTTACCGTTTTTCGCTTCAGAAAAGGAGAAAGCTTCAAGCTTTAGTTTTTCTTGTTTTTTGAGGCACAATAAAAAAAAAAAGTAGATTTTTTTTATTTTTTATGTTAAGTAGTCAAGTGTTTGCACAGATTATCAAGAAAAAATTCACTTTCATAAGTTCTTGGATGATTGAATTAGGAAAATAAGTAGCTCGTAGTCGAGTGAAGCCTGTTTTCAGTTTTCTGTCAAAATATCTTAGAAAGAATTTTTGAAAAGCTAGTTAAAGTAAATTCTTTTTGAAGAAGAAGTTTTGTTTTAAGTACTTTGCATTTTCTTCTTTTTGTTGCTATAAAACATCATTGGTTTCATTATCATATCCTATGACTTTAAAAACAACCACAAAAATAAACGTTTAAATAAAAAAAATTAGACTTTATGTTTTTTAGGGTACACCAACAAGTCTAGGACTAGAGCCTTGGTTTAGGTTAGAGAGGAAACTCTTCAAGGCTACCAAACACAAACATAAGAGTCTGAGCTAGGGAGTGTTCAAAGTCCATTTACCATGAAATTTTTTTGGGACCCCCCTATAACACAGGGGATAAACACGAGGTCATGTGCGGAAAGGTAGCGGAGATAACCCCTCCAAAACCAGACCAAGCGTAGTGGGGAACGCATATAGAGGGATTGTCCTAGGATTATGTCATTAGCACTTGCCACAGAGCTTCGTGGGTCTCGAATCTGTTTGAGGTCCTCAGTTGTCTTCTGGAACACTTTCTCTCAATACCCTGGATAGGTTTCAAGCTTGATACCCTTCTCATTGCAGTCCACCTGACTGTCGACTGTACCCACCTGACAACTGTTCGCGAGTTGGAAACCTAGTTGCCTATCATTCTAGTGACTTACATAGGTGACTACAGGGTTATACTGCAGTACCTAGGACATACATCGGGCCACACTTTGCAGAGTATACCTGGAGGGTGCTTCCGTATTCGAGTTTCACTTGCACTGGTAAGTTTCTCTAGTGTTGGTTGTTGTAACTGTTCTTCCAACTAGCTAGTGACTGCCTGTTTTATCTCATAGGATTTTTTTGATAGAGTATGTTTGTTTCTCAATTGGTTAGAAATGAATTAGTGTTTCTCTGATCTTCTCACACAGTGGAGGATCAGGAGTTCCACCGGTTGAGAATGCTTCTTGGCCTACCACCGATCAATCTAGAGCCACCCCCACCGCTGCTAAGGTGGAAGCTAGACCAATAAGGGTCGTTTGAAGAAACTGGGACATGGGTAACTGTGTCCAACCCACCTTCGAGAGAAGAACATATCATCCCGGGGAACCAACCATTATGTACCTTGGAGAGAAATCTCTTGGTCCTAACAATCCTCTAGTTACGGATATTTCAGTGCCCGTTGTCGTATATGTCTATCCTTATGAGCGCTTGGAAGTATCCCAAGTAGAGATGGAACCAAATCCTGCAACTTCTTCAAGGAATTATCATATTCCCTATACGACTGTCACAACTGGGGGTGTTCCACCTCCTAACCAACCGTTGCCATTCCGGGCCACTATGGTCTCGACTGCCTCTACTTTGGGCAATGGTATGATCCCATCTTTGGCGGCGATCACTGCTCCATTGTCTCAGAGTGCGATAGGCCCTCCTTTCACATACAAAATGCCTGCATTCGATCCAAATGCTATCATTTTTCACTCCACTCAACCAACTCTAAGTCTAGGGGTAGGGAGTTCAAACAATCCTCTACAAGGATCCACGGGGGGAATTCTAGCTCCTTATAATGTTTTCCCTTATGGAGGGGGTAACATACCTCCTTTTTTCCCTTCACTCAGCGGTACTCACCAACAATCCGTCGGGCCAAGAACAAACTATGGTTCATATGGAGTGAGTAGTCAAGGACTACCCTATAATAGTTAGTCGGTGTGTTTGCTAACAATGCTTTATCGTCCACTGCTTTCCCCATAGGGGGCAACCCCAGTTATGGACAACTGAATCTTATGCAGGGTACTATTCCTGCACAAGGGGAAAACCCAGGAATCCCTTCCCCCCAAGGACCTCAGAATCCTTGGCAAGGATCAACTTCCTCGTCATGGATGCCGACAGGGGGCAACCCCTTCCAAAGTCATTGGAACCCCGGACAAGGTTCAACACATATGCCCATCGGGCCTGTAGGGGGCATCCCCTCTAAAACTCCTTGGACCACAATGCAAGCCCAACCTCCTTTGACCTTCTACGGAAGTCAGCTGACAATGCCTCAATAAGTGCAGAATTCATATGCTGGTCCTGGACCAATTTTTTACCAGAATCCTGGCCAGTAGCCAAAATTTTCCTAGCAACCTGGTGCCAGTCAAAATCCAGGTCCCTTTTTCCACGTTCATAATCAGTAGCCCAAACTACCTTTCCTGGCAACCTTGCATTTGCCAGAATTAACAAGTTTGTTGAATGAACCTATCTTTCATGATCCACATTGGCCTCCTATGCCGACCAAGTTTCCTTTGAACATTCCCAAGTTCGAAGCCAAACCTAACAAATATCCAGGCGATCATGTGACTACTTTTCATCTCTGGTGCTTGTCTAACTCATTGAAAGATGACTCCGTCCAATTGCACTTGTTTCAATGCAGTCTCATAGGGAGTGTTGTGAAATGGTACATTGAGCTCGACCGCTCAAGATACTCTTCCTTCGGCGAATTGGAAATGGGTTTTTAAACCATTTCCAATTACCCGTGAGATACAATGCCGACACTGAATCGCTGACCAACTTTGAGCAAACCAAGGCGGTCCATATCTTCGATCACATCCGAGAATGGAGATGCTAGAAGAGTTTGATAAAAGTACCAGTCCCACGAGAATTTTTGCTGGAGTGGTTCCTTAAGTCTTTGGTACCCTAATTATCCAAATATGTAGCGAAGCTGGGAGTCTTTTATGAAGAAGACGTGATAATGAGAGCTCAACAACTTGAGCTGATTTACTTGCAATCTGGCCTACTTTATGAAATCTTTCCAGATGCACCTAGGTCAATTCTTGAAAAAACCAGACAGAGAGTTGGACCACATGCCGATGGTATTGTCGGTTCAACGCAAGCTAAGACCGTTGATCCACTATCAAAACAATTGCAACAATTGTCGATACAACATACAGTGACCAGCCAGACCATAGGTCCGGCTGCTCCCCCAACCCAAATTTTGGATGTACACAATGTACAATCGACAAACCCGAAGGACAACCAACAGCCCGACAGGAAGAAGAAACAACGAAATAAGGGTAAGGGGGATAAGAAACCTACCAATAATGTCGGTGGGGGCAACACTGAAAAGAAAAAGTCGAAGTATCTGTGTAATCTGTGCATGGAAGACCACCCAACTTATCAGTGTCCTCGGCTCACGGAGGCCCAAAAGTTATTGGCACAACAACAACCTGCTGTGTTAATGAACCCATTCAAGCATGGGAAAAATTTAACTCAAGCTTCAGTGAGCTCGAAAGGGGGTAGTCAAGGGCCTCCTCCATCTTCAGGTAATCCTTCATTCGTGAATGTGTATATGATGAAAGGTGATGCATACATATCAACCAGAGCACATGATTACAAAATGCCTAGCTCCTCTAGGAAGAGTAAAGAAGCTGAGATTCCCCCTCTTCCTCTCCATATTGAGAAGACGTTGGGCTAAACAATGACACACATCCAAAAAGGTGCGTTCAAAAAATCTTCTCACAACCCGAATGCAAGGGCCACCCAGAACTACTATATGGTGGTGGATTTGCCACAAAACCCTTGTGCGATGTCTTCTTTGGAAGTCCTCCAAAGCTTCCCTTCCCAGAGAAAGGCTATGTTATCCACTTTAGGATCTACTGAGACTTGTAATCTGGGCATGATCATGCTGGATACGACCGACTTAAAACCTCATCTCCCTTACCACGTTGTGTTTCAGATAGTAGTGGCTTATACCACAAAAAATTTTACACGAAACATTTTCCGCACAGTGGTTGATGAGGGTGCCTCGACATGTGTAATGTCTTTGGCATGTTGGAAGGCCATATGCTAGCCTATTTTTTCTCTGTCACCAACTCTTCTTACCTCTTTCGATGGTCATTCTTTCCGACCACATGGAATCATTTCTTCTTTCCCCATGCAGTTAGGGGGGAAAACCGTGTGCGTCAAAGTTTAAGTAGTCGATGCCTAGCTCGACTATAATCTTTTGTTATGAAGCAGTTGTACTTATGCTATGCAAGCAGTGGTTACTGCTATTTTCTGGGTCTTGTTTTTTCTGCATGAGGACCGGATAGTGACCATTGATTAGTTGTCTTTCTCTCGTACTGAACCTTCATCGGGGGCATCCACGGTCTCAATTATCGACAACCCTCAACCCGACATCGTCAACATAGGGGCTGGTTTGTTCCCACCTTTGATGGATACTTTCGATTCCCCGCCTCCTCCCGAACATATTAAGTTCGTGTCAAACCAGCCTAAGGTTGAGATTTTTCAAGTCTCATCATTTTGTATGACTTACTTTCATGATCCGTGGACTCTTCCTTCCCCATCAAGAACAATGGAAGGGATATGGCACCATGGCATGGTCATACCCTTGTCCATGGAAAAAGTTGCGTACTCTATAGTCTAGCAAACTTCCACCGACCCTTATCCGACTCCTGCACAAGAGTTAGATCCGATTTCAGAGCCTACTTGGGCTTGAGGTTCCCTTGCCGATACCGATTCTTTAGACTTAGTCCTGCCCTCCGACGAAGAAATCATAGAGGCAATGACCAGTTCGGACAAACCCTGGGATGATCTCCATCATAGATCTTACTTCCTCCCAGAGTTAAGAAGAATTGAAGTAGGAGAATTTACTTTGACTATGACTGGAGATAGGTCTTGTTCTATCAATCCCTTGGCTACACATGCAGTTTATGTCGAGGGTAATATGGAATCCATCATTGAAACAATACCTATTGATATCTCCAAAACCCCTGGCGTCATGGAGAATGTCCTCGTTGGAGTTGATTTCTCCCTCAAAGATATTCGAATCTACACAAATTTAGTTAAATAATTCCATGACGTTTTTTCTCGGTCTTATGAGGAAATGCTAGTCATCAATCCAACAATTGTTGAACATGAAATCACAACTTATCCTAACGCTAAGCCGGTCTGGCAGAAGCTTCATCTAATTAATCCCAGAAAATAAATAGCTATCAAAGCTGAAGTAGAGAAACTGCTTAAGGTAGGTTTTATTTACCTCGTTCACTTGACTCAATGGGTGTCAAACCCCATTCCAGTCGATAAGAAATAGGGTACAATTATCGTTTGTATGGACTTCCGTGATTTGAATAAGGCTTGTCCAAAGGATAATTTCCCCACACCATTTATTGACCAGATAGTCGATGAATGCGTAGGATGCGAGGCCTTTTCTTTCATGGATGGTTTTTCGGACTACAATCAGATACAGATCAAACCCGATGACCAACACAAAACTTATTTCATTTGTCCGTGGGGAACATTCGCTTATCAAAAAATGCCTTTTGGTCTGAAAAATGTTGGAGCTACCTTTTAGCGGGCCATGTCTTTCACTTTCCACAATCTCAAACATATAGTCAAGGCTTACCTTGATGACTTAGCATCATGATATCGTAAGAGTGTTGATCATCCTATGCACCTCAGACTCATCTTTGAGCGATGTCGCTACTACCAAATTCGCTTGAATCCAAACAAGTGTAGTTTTTGCGTTTCGTCTGGTCGTCTGCTAGGTTTCATAGTTTCGACAATAGGGATCATGGTCGATTCTCTCAAGGTTGAGGCAATAGTTCAGTTGCCTCCCCCGTGCACAATCCTTCAAATTCAGAGTTTGTAGGGAAAAGTGAACTTCTTAGGACATTTCATAGAAAACTATGTCGAGATCACAAAGGGCTTTATGAATTTACTCAAGAATGATGCCCCTTTTCATTGGGACAAAGATGCTCAACGCTCATTTGATGCTTTGAAATCCACCCTCATGTCTGCCCCTCTGCTTCAACCACCAAATTATAATAAAGACTTCTTATTGTACTTGACTGTAGTAGAGTTGACCATCGATATGGTCTTGGTTCAGGAGGATGATGTGTTTTCCAAGTAATGTGATCTATTATTTGAGCCAAGGCCTGGTTGGACCGGAACTTAATTATTCCCATGTTGAAAAAATTGTGTTGGCAGCAGTTCATGCTGTCCAATGGTTCTATCATTATATCTTGTTTCACAAGACCACTGTCGTTTCCGTTGTGAATCCATTTCAATACGTGTTGACACGACGAGCAATTGGTGGAAGTATCAGTAGATGCATAGTTTTCCACCAATAATTTGACTTAGATTTTGTTTCGGAAAAATCCAAAAAGTCTTTGGTATTTTTGGAACTCATATCGGAACTTCCGGTTGAGTAAGGTGATGTTATACCCGAAGAGTCACCTATTAAAGGAGACATGTTTTTGATCTCATCTTCAGACCCTTGGTATGAAGATATACTTGTCTATCTTCATACTTTGAATTTCCTTGCCTCTGCTTCTCGTGATGAGCGTCGCCATATACACCATCAGGCCAAGAACTATCTTATACTCGAAGACACATTGTATTGTCGAGGCATAGATTCCATCCTTCACCGATGTCTCACTCATGAAGAAGAATAAATCATCCTTAACGATTGCCACACTAGAGCTTGTGGAGGCCATATGTCTGGGTTGGAAACAACCCAAAAGATATTAAGCGCCAGTTACTTCTGGCCGACATTAATCAAAGATTGTATTGAATCGGTCAAGAAGTTCCACCCGTGTCAAATCTTCTCTCGAAAGATGAGGGCACACCCTACTCCTATGTTTCCCATCATTACCGTTGGTCCTTTAACCAAGTGGGAGATTTATTACACTACATGCAACCCCCCTTCAGTAAGGGGGCACCTTTATATCATCGTAGCAGTAGACTACTTTACGAAGTGGGTTGAAGCTATGCCAACATTCAAGGATGATGGAGAGACAATGACTCTCTTTTTGTTCAACCAGATTATAGTAAGGTTCGACGTCCCAAGAGAGATTGTCACTGACCATGGCAGTCACTTCCATAATAAAATAATGACTGAGTTAACATCAAATCTTGGGTTGAGACAAGAACATTCGTCACCTTACTACCCTCAAGCGAATGGTCAGGTGGAAGCTGTGAATAAGTCTCTCAAGACCATTTTATAGCGAACGATCAATTCAACCAAATCAGATTGGCATTTGATGTTGTACTCTGTTTTATGGGCCTACTGAATGCCTGTTAAGACTACAACCAGTTTCTCACCTTGTCAACTCGTTTACGGGCTGGAAGCAGTTTTACCCATAGAATGTCAGATCCCCTCTTTAAAATTGGAAGTACAGTTATTGCCAGACACTTCACCACTTGAAGAGCAGTTATTACATCTCAAACAACTTGATGAACATCGTCGAGACGTAGCCTTGGCCAACGAGTCTCACAAACAAAAAGTTAAGTGTCAATATGATCGGTCTGTTCGCCCTTATATTTTCTCTGAAGGCGACCTTGTCCTAGTCTATGACCAAGATAAGGATCCCTTAGGGGCAGGCAAGTTCAAACCCATGTGGTTTGGACCATTCATTATTAAAGAGGTTCTTAAAAAAGGTGCTTATTGTCTGGTTGAATATGAAGGAAATGCTTTGGCTGAGCCTAGAAATGGGCTTTACCTCAAGAAGTATTACTCGTAGGTGGGTCGCCTTCAATGACTTCTTTTAACATATGTATAGTATTTGTACATTTGTTTTTCTTACTTTTTGTCTTTTGAGTTTATGCAAGTGTCATTGTTGATGAAATTATTATCACTGTGGCAGATGTCAAGTGAATCAGAGGTTTTTGTGGATTTTGTAGATGGAGCTAGTCGACACACTCAGAGGCTTTCTTCCACAGCTTGGTTGATTTTTACACCTCAAGGAAATTTTCTATCCTCATGAGGTATCTGTTTAGGTAATGCTACAAATAACATTGACGAATACAACGCAGTCATAGAATTGCTTCGTGACGCTTTGTTGCTTGGTATCTCTTGCCTCCGGGTCTACTTAGACACTCAACTGGTTGTGCTCAATTAAATGGTGTTTACCGCGTTTACGACCCTACCCTACACTGATGTTTCCTTAGGGTACGTCTCTTAGAAAAAAGTTTTGATCACATTACTTACATTCATGTTCCTAGGAGATTAAATCACATCATTGATACTCTAGGTAATCATATATTAGATTGGCATTTTGCACACATGTAAAGATAAAAAACACACACGCACATGTAAAGACATTTGTAACATAATCCATAAAGCATAAAAAGACAAAAAAATCCATATATGTATGTATATATATATATATATATATCTATATATATATATGTCAAAAAATGTATCAGAGTAAAGTGTGGACGTGAATGCCTCAAAAATAGACACAGTAGGAGTCACGGGGCTTATTCCCTCAAAAATGTACAAAAGTGATCACGACACATAAACAATCCAACCTAGCTAAGGGTGGGGCCTGTTGGCCTGGCCGTAGTGTACAACGATGTTTTCCAAACACAAAAAAAGTTGGACCCAAGTTCGTGGCACCCCAACTATGTGAGGCTGCATAGAGGGTGGTAGATCCTCAATCTCTTGCATAGGCACAACACGAGTAAGAGTGGTAAGGTTCTGCTCTACCCGCCACAAAATTCTCTCGGCCTCCCCAGGTTGAGGCCCCCCTTGCTGCTCCTGCCGGTCCGATGGCTCTGAATGGTCCCGCTTCTGAATGAGGACGTCATCTGGTCCTCGCAAAATCAGCCGGATGAACTGGTCCCACATATACACATAAGAAACAAATCTTTGTTAGATACTCTGGTACACAAAAAAAAAAACAAAAAAAAATGATATATATAAAAGCAATTAAAAATTAAAAACTATGAAAATTAAAAACTTACCCAACTCTCCTCGCACTACTCCGGGAGGAACAACCATATCTGGGTCTCTAGAAAATTCAATACCATCATATGGGTAGTCTTCTATCGCTGGAATCTGGCGATACCATCAGTCAAAGAACTTGTCATCGAAGGCCTCCATGGTCCTTCCACCACCCTGTCGCGACAACAGTGCCGCCCATCTACATACGACTGGGAATGTGGTTGTGTTCCCTCGTACTAGCTCTCAAGCGCTAATACTGGGCACCCTCTCGAAGAAGAAAGCACAAAGTATGGTCCCAAACCTGAATTTTTTGTGCCTCTGCATGTGGCACTCAGTCCACTTCCTTTTCATGCAGTCAAGTAATTTCGTGCTCCAATCAAACATGTGTGCATTCAAGCACTGCACCGCACAATGCATGTGCACCTGGGACGCTTGGTGAAGTGGAGCGGATCCAGTGATCCGCCCAATCAACAATACTATCACTTTCATTGATAGGTTAGATATCTTGGTGATCGACACTTGTGTGCTCACTTTGTCATTCCTTGCCTCACAATGGATCCCAATCAGTTCCACCATGTTATGAGGCCCTGAAGGAAATGCACAGAAGTTGACTAGTTCGCCTCTCCTCAAGAGGCTAGTCAAGAAGTATATGTCCTCTGTCGTCGGAGTCAACGACTGACCTTCAAGCATGAAGGCCTCTGCATCTGAGTGCCAATAATCTATCAAGGTGTTCAGTAGCCTCGGTTGTGCCTGCATGAATGGGCACTGGTATAATTTCAATAGCCCACATTGAGGCAATGCAACAGTCACAACAGGGTCCTCATCGGCCAAAATTTCAATGTATTCATGCTCTCTTTCCCTCCAGTGAACATACATCCTGCAAGTGCCAGTTCAGGAGGGGAATTAGATCTTGCTTTTTAATTTTTTCACAAAATTGGGGGCATACGCGGGCTGTAGTGGTGACATTCGTGTATGCATGCGTTCAGTAATTCTTCTGCACATGTGCATACGCGTTCTGTCCCAAGACAACCCGCGTATTCCTAGGGACGACCCTTTTAAAAGGTCGACACCCCCCCAAACAAATGAAATAAAATGAATAAATTAAAAATTAAAATGCAAGAGGAGTGAATTTGTACTTACTTGGTCCAATCGGAAGTTTGTTTCATCCACTGAATCTCCCAGAATCAACACTTTTATCAAAGGGGTGTTTTTGGCTCTAGATTCAATTTCCCAAATCAATAATGGTGATAATGAGATGCCAACTTCTATTTATAGACTTTTTGGTCCCTTTTTGTCATTTTGTTTGGACCCCCTTGTCAGTTTTCTAAATTGAAAATCATTTAGTATGTTTCAAGAGTTTCTTTGGGAAGGTTACAATAGAGGTCACTTCGGGTATCGGGAATCTTTTGGGAGATTTGGGTCACTTTTGAAGGTCCTTTTGTAAAAATATAATTTTTTCAACTTGAGCATTTAAGTTAGGATTCCAGCTCCACTTTTTGTATCTCATTGTCTTTACCTCTTTTCCATAGGATCAAACCCACCAAGTTGCGACACAGAACCATCTTTGTTGCTTTAGAAGTGTTGTAATGCCATGGTAGATCCTTCCCCTTCATGGATTCCCTAGTTAGATCTTGCTTTCATTTTCGGCATCCATGTTGTTGGTAATGACTATAGGCTCGGGAGTCCCTGTTAGTCTTGTCTTGATTATGAGTTTGAGTCTCATTTTCATAATTCTTTATCACTTTTGACCTCACTCTCGGGACTCCCAAAATTTTAAACGGGTCTTATTTTAAGCCTTTTTCAGACACTTTAAAACATGAAAATATTGCAGAGCGATCTTGTTGTCTTTCACGCTCGTTAAACTGAAATTTGAAGGCACGTCTGTCCAGCGGTAGTTTACCCCTTTTTTGGTCTGGATGGTCAACTGTATGAACAAAGGTATACTCTAGGAACTTTAGTTCTCTAGAAGAGTATTCTTAGGTATGATTTTAACCCTTTTTCGGGCTTGAGGGACTAAATTTACGAAAAAGGAACCCCCACAGAGTCCACAGTTAAGCTCTTTTCAGTCTCCCTAAAATTGAAAAGATCATTGAGTGACCTTATTCTTTCACACTCGTTAAATTGGTCCCGAAGAAAATTCCTGACGGAGTCTATAGTTAAGCTTTTTTCAGACTCCTTAAAAATGAAAAAAAATTTGAGTGACCTTGTCTTTATCACACTCGTTAAAATGGTTTTTAATAGACATATGGTCAGTGCTAGTTTACCCCTTTTTTGAGCCGACTAGACTATCTTCGAAAAAGGTACCCCAATGGAGTCTTCTTTTACGCTTTTTCAGTTTCTCTAAACATGAAAAACTGTCGATCTTACCTTCTTTGGGTTTGTTAAAATTACATCGAAGGACGTTACCATTGTTGGAAGATTGGTTGTTTTCATTGATGTCAAACCTAGTAATGGGTTTTGGACTGCAAGATTGATGAAGGTATTTGGACATGAAGGAAAATGCACATGTAGATACAAGACCCATGGATGGATAGTATACATCATGTTGTTTCCGGTGGTATGTGGCATTTCATGTGGATCCTCATGGTTGAGGAGAAATGAATTTTTGAAGATGACAAAGTGAATTGAAGAAGGAAGTACATGTAGGCACTGAAGATAATTAAAGAAAAGAATTACAAAATAAGAAATTGTCAGGTCGGCCCTAATGTTAAAAGGAAGTAACATAAATGGTATAAATAAATACCATTATACATTCATTTGATACACAATTCTAATTTCAAAAGAAATCAGAAGTAAAGAAGAACATTTCAAGGGAGGATGAAGTCTTTTGGTGATGTGTTCTAAGGTATGTTATTTTCAGGTCAGCTTACCATTTTTGCTATAAAATTTTTTCTAGAATGATTCATATGGTGAAATTGCTATGGTATTGAGAATACATATCAAGGTACTTATGGTAAAATTTTTATCTCTTTATTAGCTATAATTATGGAGATACACTCTGTGGAAGATAAGGTTTGTGACCAGTCCTAAAGCTAGTCAATAAATAGGTGTTCTGGGTAAAAAAGTCATAACTTATTCATAGAGAATCCAAATGAAGTGGGAAAAATTTCATTGGAATGCGTATAGACTTTAGTTTCTTGTGTGCGAGTTTCAAAATCGGATGTTAAATATTGAGCGCAGGGCATTCTGTTCAAGTTTGGTATCCTAAGTAAACCAGAATTGAACAAGGTCTACCATTCTCTCTATAACTTCTTTTTGGGGAGGACTCAAGGAGTCAAACTTGGAGGAGTTTCAGAGAATACATTGAGTAATATTATCTACAGGATCATATTATGTCAAGAATTGAAGAATTGCAGAAATTGAAGAAGTCTCAGGAAGCATTATCAGGTTCTATGTGATGATTGGTTGATGGTGATGATTTAATGTAAAGTTTTATTATCTCTCATATAT